>JANRGW010050773.1:20988-66175 GCA_024733675.1 Psilopsiagon aymara | reverse complement strand
GTCCCTGCCCATGGCAGGGGGGTTGGAACTAGATGATCTTAAGGTCCTTTCCAACCCTAACTATTCTATGATTCTGTAACAGACTTTATTGTTGTGTAAGCCTGAGTTAGAAAATTGGATTAAAGACATCACTATCCTTTGTATTTTGACATAATCTATTAACTCATATCAAAATTGTAAGATATCACTACAGTTTTCACTTATCATATCTTGAGTTGAAATTTGAAGGTTGTCTGGAGCTGCTTAGGGTAATCAGCCATAGCAGCCAGACATTTATTTCAGTGACTGCTACTTTAGTAGGCCGTACTACTGCTTGAGCTGCTGAACATTACAAGATTTTCATTGACAGTAACACCTGCAAACAGCAAACCATTTTTTAGCTCAAGGAGAAACATTATTTTGTTTTCAGGATGAAGAACTGTCTGTGTAACTATTTCTGCACAGATCCATATATAGCCAGTCCACAATACTCACCTTTGTCTTACTAGATGTTTGTCTCAGATTCTGCACAGAGTGAGTCTGTGCAGCAGTGATGCTTACTCAGCTTTTTATGAGCCATTCGTGCTGCAGGAAAAATTCAGCAATGTTTTTTTCCTACTAACTGTGTGCCAAGGACACAATCACTCCATCTTGCATTCCACTGTCTTTTCAGTAAAGTTTAAGTGGTACTGTTAAAGTTGCACACAGTTGAAACAAAGGAATCTATAGTTACATTGATTCCAAATATAATGTCATCTAGCCATGCTTCCTGACACCAAAAGCAGTTGGGGTTATGTGGGGACAGTTAATGAAGGGTAGGCATAATTCCTTTTAATATTCCTCTGTGCTCCAAATATTTATGTCTCAGGGACTTCCTGAACCAACTGTAGTCTCTATGTACTCTCTAATCCTCAGTGGATTTCACTTCATATTTGTATGCATATAGCATTTGAGTTCAACAGATAGATACACTTTTACCGTGGTAAATGTGATATATACAGACAAAAGCTAATAGAAAATATAAAGATTCTGTTGTGTGCTTGTCATTCACTCTTTTCTTTAAACACGACCCTACTATGGCGCTTCACTAAGGAGAACAAAAAAGGCATGATTATGCTTTGAAGCACAGTCTCTTGTATCTTACTTTTGTATTACTTATGTCATATTTCTGATCAGATGTGCAAATCAATCTTACTTGTGATAACTTCGCCTGACAAACAAATTGCAGCAGGTCTGAGCAGCCGTTGTGAAGAGGCATAAAGTCAAAAGAAATGTGAAACCAGACTACAGCAGAGGCTTAAAAAGGAGGAGACAGATCAAAATGCAGTAGCTTGTTGATCTCATACAGATTTTCTGACAATTAATTTCTTGTTGTGCTATCTTGGCTACTCACTATTTCTTACTAAGTTTACTGTTAAATCTTATATAATGTCTGTGTCTAAGAAATTAAACATTTTGTTTACTGTAAGTACTAGAGATTAATTTATTCTCTAGGTAGGGACCAACTTCATCTAAAGTTGCCTGAAATGTAGGTGTCAGTTCTAAGGTGATCATTTATATTTGTCTATTTTCTACAGAGAAATAAAATTACTTTGATAGGAATTTGACCAATCCAAAATTAGAGGTCTAAAAAGCTGAAGCTACTTCTAGGGAGATAATTTTGTCTTTCCATAGGAGCTGGCAAGTTAGTACAAAAAGGTAATAGATTAGAAACAGGTTTTTTAGGTGTCTAAAGTTGTGATCCATGCATCCTTCCATGTCTCCTCTCATGTGGAGCTCAAATATGTCAGTTATGACTGATATTGTTTCTTGACATACTCATGCTATTCTCCTCAAACGATTCTATGTTCATAAATCATCTCATAACTTTCAGTTGAAAATACTTTTGTGTAAGTATCAGGATAGATTATATTCCAATATCATATTTATTACAAGTTTAATGCATTATAGTTGTTAAGCAGCCTACTGAGCTATTTGCGTATCTGGAATACATCCACAGCTGAAATGCAGCTGCAGCTGAGTCTCCTCTTTGCAAATTGAAATTTCATGGTTTGAAGAATATAATTTTCATCCTGATCATGTCCACACTAGCATTTCTAATTCCAGTAAAGAGTTTCCACAGAAACACCCACTATTCTTACCACCTCCTTGCACATTATTCACATTGCTTCACATTGCTGGGAGGTTCTGTAAAGTACAGCCTGGACCCTTCCAGGTGCACCTCAGCAGGAAGTTGTGCTGACCTTTAGTCTCTGTAACCACCAGTGGTCATTCATCCATCCCATGGGACCGGACAAGAGTCGGTCCATAGTAAAAACAATACATAAAAAGTGTGCAGTTTGGACACAAAGTCCAGCTATTCTGTTCCAGACTCTAGACTCAACACTTGTAGGTCTTCAAGGTGTGCTAATGAATGGATGGCCTCCACCTTGAGGCAAGGCTGTACATAGACAGAAGTAAACTGGGTGGATTTCATAGATATTGGCACCTCCTATTTGTCACTGTGGGTTCTGACATAACTTTTTAGTAATTAAGGGAAAATATCACCACTGGTTTCTTGAGGTTTGTTCGTTCAGTAAGATTTTTGTGGTGTAGTGGGAAAACCAACATTGAAGGAAAAAACCTAGGGATTTCCTGTAAATTGGATTTAAAAGAGTTCTGTGTATAGCTTTGCATCTTCACTGTATTATTAAAGCAGTGCAAGTGAGAGCATGTAGTTTATGAATCCATTCATTTTTAAAGGCTGTGGAAAAGGAAAATTCCCCATTACTTCTGTTTGTAGTCTTCTTCCTCCTTGACTGTAGCTATCTAGTAGATAAAAACTAAAGCATTAATCTAGACTGTGTCCCTTAATAGAACAGAGAAATATGCCTAGAACTGTTACTTCAGAAACTTCAATCTAAAAAAGCACTTGTTTTCTCTACATGAAAGAATGTAGAAAATATTAGATACAAGATTATTACAAGTAACAGCAAAAAAATAAAATAAAATTAAGAATTCTTTGTGTCTCCTCTTGTAAAATAAGGCGTTGTTAGTTTATTTTTCAAAACTAACTGTATGAAGTTCTAACCACAGACTGTAATGAATGGGAACCTTGCTGAGAGTTGATTGCCTCTCATGACTGAGAGACATAACAAAGTATGTTTGTCATAGCATATTCAGTAGAGTGTATATGTTTATGTTCATTGTGACTGTTTGTCAAAAAGAGACAAGAAAACATAGGTGTGCCGCTGTTCTATGAGCTTCATACTTGGCTGCACTGGGGCAGCTGGCCAATGCTCTCAGAGCAGACAGCAGTGAGATCATGAGAAACTGTACGGTCCCACAAGTAAACAATTAGAGATCTGGCATAAAGCTGGTTGTTTTGATAAGGGTATAAAAGCGGGACCCTCTTATAGCATGGCTACTCCAGCATCAGGTAAGCTTGTACCACTCACTGACCGGCACAGACTAAAAAAATCCTCACAAGATTGCGCACAAACCAAGAGGGTCCGTGTATGTCAGCCCACATAGACAGCCCCTGACTGGGTGCAGGCACTCCATGGGAGGATGCTCTGTCCAGGCTGGAGGGAGTCTGCAATGTCAGTGGCCACTTCTCACAGCACAAAACCATGTCCAGCTGCTACACTCTTCCCACTTCCCCCTCTCTACTTTTGCATGCTACTTTTGCCCTTCTTTTCAAGCTGACCTTTGCTCCACAAAGCTGTAATTCCTTGGTTACTACTCAGTCCAGATAGTA
The DNA here is from genome assembly GCA_024733675.1 of Psilopsiagon aymara. Lineage (NCBI taxonomy): Eukaryota > Metazoa > Chordata > Aves > Psittaciformes > Psittacidae > Psilopsiagon > Psilopsiagon aymara. The sequence continues at coordinate 62,457 of JANRGW010050773.1, read as the reverse complement.
GTCATCTTTCCCTCTGGTACAGCAAGTTTGGCACAGTAAGTTTGGAGCAGATGTCCCTTAAGACAGCTTGGTGTATTTCACTCAACATATGTAGGATGCCCTTACATTTATCTCTTTTAGCTGTTGCAGTCCAAGTAATTTTGCAATGCAAGAACCATGTGGTCACCCTTCCATTTCACTGTGTGAGGGAAAACAGGTTTCTGAAGTCAAGAACTGAGTATTTCTTCCCTAATCTAATTTTCAGATCACAGAATGCCCTTCAAATTACACGAAATGGTAAAATAGGAAATATATTAACTGCATTTTTAAAAAAATGTACATATAAGGCACAGACTGTGAATCTCCGTCTCAGAAAAAGAGCTTCATTTGTTCAGGATTTTAGAGTCACGCATGAAGATCCTGTTTCAAAATATTCACAGTGGTCACCCAAAAAAAAAAAAAAAAAGGACATCTTAAGTCTTGTGTACTTCAGGACACATTTTTCGTTGCCTGAATTTCTTGAGATTGCTTTGAACAAATATTTTGATCTGGTATTCAGAGCATGAAAGAAAATCTGTCCTCATCAAGAAGAGACAGATTTATTAATTCAGTTTATGTCATGTGGGGCTGACACTTTGCCATGATGATTAGTTTTTAAATCAAGAAAAATTGTTCTTGCAATTAATGAGAATCAGCAGAGAACTTGGAAACAAAATATCTTCATTTGTCTGACATCAGATATTCATTGACTGGAGTTTTACTCGGTCACCTTTTAGTACATTTGAAAAGAATTCAAAGTCACAGAGATCAACCAGCTTTAGCCTGATGCTGCTAGAAGAGCTAAAATGTGTTTAGGCTTTGAATACTAATTGCCATGCTGCTTTAAAGGTTACAACAGGCACTTTCTCCCAGGGAGGTCATAGTTCTGATTGAATAAAGGCTTCATTATTAAATATTATGGAATATTGCAGTGAGCCGCCCCAATAAATCTAGCAAGTGAAATTCTTTCATTGACAGTCCTAAAAAGATGATAAAGGTGTTCAAAAAAAAGACAAAAACATTTGTCAAAAAAAAAAAAAAAGTCAGTTGTGGATTAATAGTTTGTTTGTATTTTTCTCCAATAGAATAGAAGAGAAAAAAATTGTTACTGCTATTCTAACCACTCTGCTTGCCATTATTAGACTTTTAAAATGAGAAATCCATATTAAATGTTATTTAACAGTAAGGATATGATTCTTATTAGTGCAGTCGCAGCAACCATTTTGTAAAAAATACAAGGACTCATCAGATATGCTTGATGACATTAAATACTGATAAGTACTAATTAAATAAGAAAAAGATTCTTTTGGGTACAAAATAATGCATTACATTCAATCAGGCTTGACATTCATTGCATGCAGAAATTTATGCCACCATAATGTAGGCCTTATAGCATTCCGTATGTAGAACTTAGTGCTTATATGATCCTGCTTTTAAACTCTGTGGTTGGATTTTGTATCTTATTGTGGAATTTTACTACAGAAAACATTATGGTGAAAGTCTGACAGGTGGAAATGTGAGACATCTAATTTCTTCTTCTTTTCCCATGCGCTTCCTCTTCCACTTCCTCTATATTGTGAATCCCTTCCACCTAGTGAATTTTCATTCTTCCTACCACTGAAAAAATAACTGCAGCCAAAGCAAAGAGATCTGTTTTCCTCTGCCAAAGCAGGTGAAATGTACTGCAAGGCTTCTTTTTTTTGTTTTTCTCTAAGGACCTCAGGCTTCCATTTGTAGCCTTCCCTAAACATATGAAGGTTTTGTCACAGCAGGCTAAGGTGGCTCAATATTGCAGACTCTTATCTCAAACTGCTCCAGGACTGCAGATCTGGAGAGTCCTGGGGCCCTCTTCTGGCAAATTTGTCTGAACTGATAATTAGCTTGGAAACACCAGCCAAGTTTTGTCTTGGTGAGCAGCTGTCAGCAGTGCCTAAATCAGTAATGTCCATCTGAAAACTTCTGTGTGTTTTAAGGTAAATTCTAATAGACTTATGACTTCTAGTTGTCTGACAGGATAAGGTCTGTAGGAGTTCAAAAGTGAGTAGCTGGCTTAATCACATTACAGGAACAAAAATCAGCAGTGCAGCTCTCCCTGCAATTTCCAAGGAAAGAGAGAAAACCTGATTTGCTCAGATAAAATCTCCTTCCTAAAGGCTGAATTGCCCAGGATTTACCTGCTATCTTCCTAATAAATATCCTCTGTGAAATTGGAGTGTATTTTTTCCTAGGCTTTTTCCTGCTCCATTTACAATTTTCTTTATGCTTCTTTTTCTATTTGTGAGCATGTCTATCCATTTCACAAGTACAATAATTTAAAGACCTATGTAGTTCAAAACCATTTTGGTCCATAGTAAGAAGCATTTAAATTAATGTGTTACAGAGCCTTGCTCTCTGTAAAAAACAGGAGATAACACTTCTTTGCAGAAAAATTATCTCCTAAGTTTTTTTTCACCTTACATGCAGTTATCAAATGTATAAAATCTTCAGTCTGTACTGTTTTATTGATACAAAATTACTTCCAAAAGGAAATAGGTTTTCTTCCTAGGTGTGGCCTCTGCAGTAAGGAAAAATGAATCGAAGACAAACAGCCTACAGAATGAGTTCCATTGCCTTCATGCCTTCACTGGAGACATTTAACTGAACACTGTGACCTTTAAAAAAAATGAAAAAAAGAAAAAGCCCACAAGATGAAAAGATGGGAAGATGTGTTGTGAATATGTGGATGCCCTGTAGCTGACTCTATCTGGTGAGCTAAAATTATCTCTTTTTTTTGCCTTACAGGGTTTTTAAGTACTGGGGACCAAGCTGCAAAAGGCAATTACGGATTGCTTGACCAAATCCAAGCATTACGTTGGATTGAAGAAAATATTGGATCTTTCGGAGGAGACCCAAAAAGAGTCACTATTTTTGGATCTGGGGCAGGAGCTTCCTGTGTCAGTCTCCTGACACTCTCTCACTATTCAGAAGGTAAGAATCCTCTGAGCAATGTACTTCTTTCCTTTTTAAATTTCCTTTACATTACAGTATAACAAAAATGGCCATACCAGATAGGCTGAATTAGGATCATATGAGGTCTGTATTTTTTATATTATAATACCGAATACTCTGGATTTGTATTAGTCAACATAAATATTACTTTATGAAAAATTAGAACCATAGAATAGTTAGGGTTGGAAAGGACCTTACGATCATCTAGTTCCAACCCCCCTGCCATGAGCAGAGAGACCTCCCACTAAGCCATGCCACCCAAGGCTCTGTCCACCCTGGCCTTGAACACCACCAGTGATGGAGCATTCACTGCTTCCTTGGGCAACCCATTCCAGTGCCTCACCAACCTTACAGTAAAGAGCTTATATCCAATCTAAACTTCCCCTGTTTAAGTTTTAACCCGTTACCCGTTGTCCTGTCACTGCAGTCTTTAATGAAGAGTCCCTTCCTAGCATCCTTATAAACCCCCTTCAGATGCTTCTCCAGGCTGAACAGCTCCATTTTTCTCACCCTATCTTCATATGGGAGGTGCTCCGGTCCCCTGATCATCCTCGTGGTCCTCCTCTGGACTTGTTCCAACAGTACCATGTCACCAACAAAGACGTTGAACAAGACCAGTCCCAACACCGATCCCTGAGGGACACCACTTGTTACTGGTCTCCAGCTGGACATAGAGCCATTGACCACAGCTCTTTGCGTGTGGCCATCCAGCCAGTTCTGTATCCACCAAGTGATCCACCTATCAGACTGATGTCTCTCCAATTTAGAGACAAGGAAGTCATGCGGAACAGTGTTGAACACTTTGCACAAGTCCAGGTAGATGGCAACAACTGCTCTACACCTGTCCATCAGTTCATGGATGTCTTTTATTTGCAATGTACCTGTAGAATCCTGTTCTGTTACCTTTCACATCCAAAGCCAAGTTTAATTCTAACTGGGCCTTAGATTTTCCATCCTGGTCCCTAGCTTCCTGGGCAACATCTCTGTATTATTCCCAGGCTACCCGTCCTTGTTTCCACCTTTTATAAGCCTCTTTTTTTCCCCTCAAAGTTTCCTCAGCAGCTCCTTATCCATCCAGGGATGTCTCCTGGCCCTCCTGCTGCACTTCCTTCTTGTTGGGATGTATCGCTCCTGAGCATGCAGCAGTTGGTCCCTGAATATGAACCTACAGTCTTGGGCCCCCCTTGCCCTCTAGGGCTATATTCCATGGAACCTTACTTAGCAGGTTCCTGAATAGGCCAAAGTCTGCTCTCTTGAAGTCCAGGGCAGTGAGCTTGCTGCATGCTCTTCTCACTGTCCTGAGGATCATGAATTCTGCCATCTCATGATCATTGCAATCAAGGCTGCCTTGGAATGTCACATTTCCAACCAGCCCATTCCCTTTTGGTGAGCACGAGGTCAAGCACGGCACCTCTCCTTGTTGGCTTCTCTATTACTTGTAGAAGAACATTTTCTTCCACACAATCGAGGAACTTCGTGGATTGCTTGTGTCGGGTCGTACTGTCCCTCCTACAGATTATCAGTGTTGTTGAAGTCCCCCATGAGAACAAGGGCTTGCGAGGGTGAGGCTGTTCCTATCAGTCAATAGAGCACTTCATCCACAGAGTCCTCTTGATCAGGTGGGTCTGTAACATCCCCACAGTAATGTCCCCTATTGCTTTTCTCCCTTCAACCCTGACCCACAAAATCTCTATGACTGCTCACCTGTCCCCAGACAGAGTTCCATACTCTTCAGCCTATCCCTAACATAAGTAGCAACTCCTTCTCCCTGCCTACTGGGCTTGTCTTCTCTAAAGAGCCTGTGACCTTCCCTTCCAACACACCAGTCATAGGAGCCATCCCACCATGTTTCTGTGATGCTTATTATATCATATCCCCATAGACATGCACACATCCCTAATTTCTCTTGTTTGCTCCCCATGCTATGGATGTTTGTATAGAGGCATCTGAGCCGAGCTCCAGATGAAGCCAGCTCATTGGCTGGAGCAGCTGCAATATCTCTACATTGTTCCGAGCATTCATTGTAGCTGCTGCCAAGCGATGGGGTGTGTTGGGATGGAACGATGCTCCCCTCTCCCCAGCACATCTAGTTTAAAGCATCCTTGACCAGTCTGGCAAGTCTCCTCCCAAAACTGCTCTTCCCTTTCTTTGTCAGACCAGCTCCACCAGCCCCCAGTAGACCTGGCCTACTAATTTGAGTTCCATGTTCAAGGTACTCAAACCCCTGACTATGGCCTCACCCTTCTAACCATTTATTAACCTGGCCAATCCTCCTAGCCTTTTTAAGGTTCTTTTAAAGGTCCTTTTTAAGATTAGATGCTGTTATAGCAGAAATTTCATGCATTAAATGCCATGTGCAGTATACTTTTTTTAGCTTTATCATCAGTCTCCAATGGCTCTTCTATCAAAGAATTTGCCTTAATTAAAATGGAAAAGGGAAGTGACCTTTTTCATTTTTTACACACTATTGTCTGCATTTCCAACGTTTTGGTGCTTTTCTCAATAATAACATAACTTAACCCTATTAAAAATGTATTTAACTTCTCACAAGGACTGTGTGATCCCATGCAGATTTTTGTATGTCTTTGAACTGTGGGATTTTTGTCCTCAGTAGCGTACCCTTCCACTTCCTCACACCTTTCCCCCAAAAAAAAGAAGACAAATCTTGACAGTATAAACCGTGGGCAGAAGAGGCCCAGGCATTTCAGTTTAAGTATAAAATTTGCCATATTAGTGATCTTACCATGAAAAAAACAGATGGAGCAGATTCATCAGTAAGCTTTCAAGTGCTCTGACACAAAGAAGCTCTTGAGACTCAGTCTTTCATTTCTCCTTATATTAGTACATACAGAAAAATCCAGAACTATTGACTCTCATCCTACACAGTTCCAAAAAAATGTAAATATATTTTAATTCAGCATATAGGCAATGCTGGCACACACACACACAAATTGAAATGGTAAAGAAATAATTATCAGAGTAGAATACTCAAGCCTATTAAATTGATTGTAGCAGAGCAGATTTTTTTTCAAATCATGTGATGCATGGCTTCTGTGAAGGAAGTGAGAGTCTGTAATTTTCGTTTGACCTTTAAACTACTGAAGAGAGCATTTATGAGAGTCATTTACATGGCAAAGAGGATATGATTGCTTGTAGCTGACACTCCTTTAAAGAAGTTTTTACAGGACTACCACTGTGCTAAAGCCAGGGGACTTCCATTAATGATGCAAGAAAACCGCAGAACAAGCATGATTTTGTTCTTGAAACAGTAACCTGAAATTATAATGCTTTATGTGTGTGAGCATCAAGAACAAGAGATACTTTACTTAGGAGCTTCTTAGATACAGTGTAAAACTGTAGCAGTGAGTAGAATATATGGAAATTTAATTGAAATTTAGGTATATGCATCCTTTAGTGATTGTTCAATCAAAACTTTCTTTGCTTAGTGAAAGCTGCTTTTAAGTTTATATATATATATATATAATTGGATTTGTATTTAAGCAATTTGTACCTGCAGGTTTATTCCAAAAGGCAATCATCCAGAGCGGAACAGCCCTGTCCAGCTGGGCAGTGAACTATCAGCCTGCCAAGTACACTCGGATATTGGCAGACAAAGTGGGCTGCGACATGCTGGATACCACTGATTTAGTTGAATGTCTTCGGAACAAGAATTACAAAGAACTCATTCAACAGACCATCACTCCAGCCACATACCACATTGCCTTTGGCCCTGTGATAGATGGAGATGTGATTCCAGATGATCCTCAGATTCTCATGGAGCAAGGGGAATTCCTTAACTATGATATAATGTTGGGAGTGAACCAAGGGGAAGGTCTGAAATTTGTGGATGGCATTGTAGACAATGAAGATGGTGTTTCCCCCAATGACTTCGACTTTTCTGTCTCCAATTTTGTGGACAATCTATATGGTTACCCAGAAGGGAAAGATACATTGCGAGAGACCATTAAATTCATGTACACTGACTGGGCAGACAAAGAAAACCCCGAAACAAGACGGAAGACCCTCGTTGCTCTTTTTACGGACCACCAGTGGGTTGCTCCAGCTGTTGCTACTGCTGACCTGCATGCCCAGTATGGATCTCCAACATATTTCTATGCATTTTACCACCATTGCCAAAGTGAAATGAAACCCAGCTGGGCTGATTCAGCTCATGGTGATGAAGTCCCTTACGTGTTTGGGATTCCTATGATTGGCCCCACAGAGCTGTTCAACTGCAACTTTTCCAAGAATGATGTCATGCTCAGTGCAGTGGTTATGACATACTGGACGAACTTCGCCAAAACTGGGTAAGTTTGACCCCCAGCATTCCTTTTTGTTGATAGCATGGTTCTGTAATAGTCAGCATCCCAATGAGGTGACTTCAAACCCTAATCTTGCGGTAGTTTTATAGCAGTACTTGCATAAGACAGAAAGTAACTGGGGCTTATTCATATTTAATAGATTTTTAATTAGTGTGTTCCCTCAAACTATTTTCTTTCAGTACCTCAGTGAGAATAATAATGCACTGTACTTTTTATTCAAAAAGTAGGGCAATTATTAAGACAAAGCATGTCTCAGAGAGAAGAGGGTTCACTAAGATACTGAAAAATCAGAGTTAACATGTCTGCTACTTGAAGAAGGAACTGTCAGGCAGATAGCACTTATCAGCTACAAAAGAAAGGAAGGTGTTTTTAGCGACCTTCACAGGGATGGGGACTCAGGGAGGAATTGGAACACAAAGGCAGACACTGGAAAGAATTTTTCCCTCTGAGGGCTGTAATGACAATAATAAGTACTTGACTGGAATGAAGAAAATACTCAGATATAAATTTTGCTTTAAGAAGGTTAAAAATTTTAAATTAATTCTGGTTATGAAACAAAATAAGACATCAATGTTTTGCTGAAATAGTGTTGTAAATATCAAGGAAAGAACTCCCAAGGCAGCTTAATCTGCAAGTACTTTTAATAATTTGTGTCCTCTTCGTGTCACATTCCTTTGAAGAGTATTGCAGTGTTTTACTTGAGCTTCAAGGCCTTTTTTGTAACCTTGAGTCTTGGCTACTGAATTAAAACAAAGATACTCATGGCACAAAAGGGCTGTAAATCTTTCCAATGAATGTTGAATGGCAGGATTGGGCTCTGGAAACTGCAGCTTTACTGCACTGCAGTGAATGGTATGCAGCTATATAAGAGAAATTCAGAGGTGCCTAGCTTGAAACAGTCAGAGGCTTTAGCAGCTCTTGCAGCCTTTAATGAATCCAAATGACGTTCAAGGGAGAGAGATTTTGCAGTCTTAACAAAAACCTCAGGCATTAATTCCGTAAAAACCAATCAAATGCTTCAGGTCAATTTGAAAGGCAAAAAATAATTCTTTTGTTGCATTTTAGACAAACAGGTACTTTTGCATGGAGAAATCCCACAGTACTGCAACAATAATGAATGAACTGTGGAATATATAAATTCAGTTGGCAACAGGAAGTCATCAGGGCAAACTTCAGGATGAAAGCTAGGTTTAAGTACTGAGAACGCCACATGCTGGCTGTACCACACTCTGAAAGATGATTATCCCATCAGTCTGTCTTTATTTTTATAGATGAAGTGACGCATATACGTAGAGGACTTCAGATCCTTACACATATGTGTAACCGGAATTATTATGAAGATGCAAGATCCCTACAGTCTGTTGCTTACAATTACTCTATTACTTTTTCTTGTAGAATAAGAAGCCATATTTAAGCAATTATTTTGAGGCTGTCAGGAGCTCCTCACAGTCCCAGCTGCCACCATCACTCACAATTGCAAGCACTTTCCAGCTGTTGCTACTTGAAAGCTATTTTCAGCAGGCTGTACATGCCATCACCCAGTTCTCTGGTTATGAACCCATTGCCCTATTGTACCTAAAAGGCACAACAGGTGCTTTGGGAGAGCCGTTAGCCATTTCTGAAAGTTTGCCATTTTTAATAACAGGAATGGGGAGTGTATCTTCTGTTACATACTTGCTTCTTTATATATGGCCTAAAAGATTTCTCATCAGAAGAAATATCTGTAAAATTTCAGTTTTCACAAGGAAAGGAGCAACATGAGATGCATGACTTGCCATTTTTGTTCATCCGTTTGTTTATATGAACTATGATTAATTGTTCTGTATAATGCAAATTACATTTTCTGTGCACCTCTGATGCCTCCAATGGAAAAGGAAGGTTGTAGCATCTCAGGCCTAAGGGAACAGGGGACATACTGGGGTAACCATTCTCCTCTTTGTCCTCCCTTTTTTTGTTTTCCCCACCCCTTTTTTAGTTGAGCGTTTCCCATTCTTATTCTGATAGAGCTGGGCTTGCTTTTTGTTTGTACCCATAGCAACACATATGAAAAATCTGTTAACTGATTTTCTTATTCCATGTTTTCCTGTTGATGAGCCTTGAATATTAACTCTGCAGTTTTAAGTATTTCATTTTAATGTCTCTGAGAATTTTCCAGTCTTGATGACTCTCCCACAGAGGTTGCATCCAGGTGCTTATTGTATAATTATGGCTCAGGTGGTGCATCGTTCTGATGCACTGTGCTGGGATTTTAACTGATGTGCCTCCTGCTGCTAAAAACCACATGTTGTTTAATGGGCCTACTGCCAAGGCTGGGTTTCGAGGGTAGGTCAAGCTTGTAAAATCACTAGGTGTCAAAGAAATAGCTTTTTGTTGTGTTTCACTTTAAAGTCAGTTACTGAAGCTAGCAAACAGGAGGTGACAGAGTGTTTTATGGCAAATGGATTGTGCTTGAAATGAATACCTGGATTTTGCTAATCCTCCATTTTCTACCTTTTTATGGTTTTGGTTTTTTTTCTCACAGTGTGTTATCCTTTTCAAAACTATGTTTCTAACATGCCTTAGAAATAGGAAAGCAATTTGTTACAGATTAGATGTGAGAAACTACATCTGGGATACAAAAATGATATGAAAATACAGCTTTTGATTTCACTATGTGCAAAATTATACGTGAAAGCTTCATTAAGAGATACACTTAAAACTTCAGTCTGCTGCCAGTAGTACTATCCTCAATGTAAGGCTAATTTTATATGCTCAAATGTTCTGTTAGTTAGGGCTACATTAAATCCTTCGCAGGTACATCAGCAGGGGGAGAGTGAACAACATGAGGGGATGTGTGCCAATCCTTCACAGTTACATTGCCAGACACACTCTTGTGAAGAAGGATTTGAAGTTTCATAGAGTAGATAGCAAGCCATGCTCTCATTAGAGGCATCTGTTGAGTTTCTAAAAATTCTTCTAAGGAGTTACAGTACTCTTATTTTTGCTCCCAGTCATCCAGCTCTACATTGTTTGGTGATGGGAAAGTTAAAGACCTAAAGTATATATCTTTGTTTTCTTCGTAATTCAGATAAATCCTCCTGAATTATTTTACTACCATTGATTCTGAAGCAGAAACCTAACTGAGCTATTAAGGATGTCTGTGTTTTATATTCAGTTTGGATTTCAAATGGAAGATGCAATTAAACTCACAATGATTAAAGTGTATTTTCAAATCAATTTTGTGTGAAGCCCTTTATGAGGCTGTTGTATCTTTTTGATCGTTTTGTCTGAAGAAATAACTGTCTCCAATGGTCAATCTGTGTTAGCCAAAGAAAACTACTGTACTTACGGTTTACTTTCCTTAGTAGTTATAATAGCTGACTGGGAGCATGACAACTGTGGGACCTGTTGATAAGTGAGGGAAGGAAGTAAGGGAAACATGGCTGTACCATTGTAAATATTGCAACAACATGAAAAATCAGTAGAAGCAAGACGAAATGCCACAGTTTTTCTCTTTTCTTTTTTTTTTTCCCCCTCTTCTTTTTCTTCCTCTCTTCCCATATGGAGAAAAGAGGACTGCTGAAAGAAAATAAGTGGTCAAAGGGGCCTTTCAGTGTCTTGGAGACAGAATCAGTATGTAACTGTTACGACATTTTGCTCTCCAATGCAGTTAGAAAATGACACAAAAGAATAAAATGCTTAAGTGCTTTAATAGTTCCATTGTCCTGTGTGATAGTTAACACTGTTGCAGAAGTAGTTAAAATAGTATTATAACAAGTTACATGGAATTCAGGATTAGAGTAAACTTCTTAAGATTCCACATCATTCTTCCTGTGCCAGTATCACCAGATATGAAATACTGAGTTCCCTCATTCATCCTTCAGGTCAGTTACTAACTCACCTCATGAACAGGAATGTGTTTTGCTGCTCTGTCAGCATCCATTGCAGGCACATATTACTTTATATCTCACGAGAAAAAGTCAGTCCTTTGCATATACGTTTGTAGCACTTTGAGGTATGAATTAAACAACAATAAATAGCAGCATGTTAAATTGAGCAAAATCGGTGCAGACTGAAAGCAGGGGAAAAAAGTGGTAAGTGAAATCAGGTGATTCTACGCGTTAATAATGAAATACCCCAGATACTACAAGAAAGACTTCATGTCCTGGTCTTCTGCCACATGGAAGACAAATTCAGGCATTGCATGATGATTCATTTTTTGATGAAGCAACTGTTTAAATTGAATTCTAAATGTGATAAAAATAAATAATCCAAGAGCAAAGTGAGCAACAATAATCATCAATTTCATTCTAGCAGTAGGATGAAGGAAAAAAAAGCCCCTCTGCTAACAAGTAAGTTATCCAGTTCCCATCAGATCCGTTACTGGATTAGCATGATCGCAACAGGTTTCTAAAGGGAGGTTTCCTAGCAGCCTTTATTTTCTGCAATTGCACACTTGAGCATTAAATATGTCCACAGACACCAAGGTGATGTGACAGGCTAAAAAAATCAAATTTGACGTCAATGTAACACATCAAAATTTTTGTCAAACAGCTGATTCTATAGGAGAAATGTCAGTATGTAGCTCTATATTTTATACCTATCTATAATACTGGAAAAGTGTTCATAATAGGATAAACTGCCCAGCTACCTATGGAAAAGACTTAACCTGTCATAAGTTGTAACCTGATGATTTTATGAATTGTGTCCTGGGTACATAGGAGGAGGGCCAAGGAAAGTAAAAGTTCCTCTTATTTGTATCCACTGAATATTTCTGGTGAATTATCATTACTCTTTAAAACTGATCCATGGATCGTTAGATCCTTTATTTAGCACTGGACGTAGTTATTATAGTTGCTAGTTTTCTTCTTGTAAGCAGAAAAAAATCATATTTCAATACCTGTCCTCCCATTTCAGAGAGAATATTCAGACCATTTATTCAGTTAAGTGATCAACCCTAGAACTCATGCCAGTGGTAGAGTTCTGATACCCTCAGCAAAAAAAATTACTTTCTGTGAGGCTGGCTGATTTTTTTTTCTGTTCAATGGCCAGTTTCATGCCCACGCACAGGCATGTACACAAGTCTTGAAATACAAGACTACGCTCATGTAATGTAATTTTCTCTCTTGTGTTTGGAGGAGGTGGCTGCATAATTGGCTGTTCCTGACAGTTATAGTTGAAAAGGAGAAATGGAGGTAGAGAATGAAACAGAGGGAAAGGAAAGGGAGGTTGATGTTTACCAGTTTTGTAGGCTGTCTGTAGGGGAAAGTAATGCTACTTTAAAAGATTAGTTGCTAAAATTATCATCTGCTATAATTTTTATGGGGCCATTGAAAAAAAAAGTGCATGTCCAGCCTGGCTCACTGAAATGAGTGCTCAGCTTCTTCATCTCCTGTACTTTGTATCAAGTGCAACTTACACATGTGAACAGTCATGTTCACATGAGCTAATTTAATTTACATGTTTTGTGTAGGACGCTTCCCAGAGTCTTTTGTGCTGTGAAACAGGATAACAAATGGGGAGAACGTAAGATGGATTTTGAGTTTCTGTAAAGAAAAAATGCTTTGCATTTTTATAGGCTTGCTGATTTTTAGTTTGGTTTAGAATTTATGTGTTGAATGGCAAAATAATATAGTAAGATACATTTTGAATGGGGCCAGTATCTTCTCCTCTGGATTTGCCAATTCTTTCAGTCCATTCTTTAAGAACAAAAGGCATAATTTTATTTCCTTCTTGAGTGCATGTTAGAATCCCTCAAAGTAGCAGCATACAGGTGCTGCTGTACTGCTTGGAAGTGGATATTACTCCTTGAGCTTTGACTAGAATGAACAATTACTGTGCAATTTTCTTTTCGATCAGACACAATTTGGCTAACTTATTACATATAATGAGAGATAGATAGCTTTGATACGGTAGCATAAAAAATAAAAAGAGCCAAACACACCCAAAAAAACCCCAAACACCTAAACCCAAAAGTATAAGTAAACCAAAGTGCTAAAATTATATAGAAAAAACTCATTCTTTCACTCAAAAAAAAGTAAGATAAATTCTTTCAGATGAATACAGGAGTCATACAATTATTAAAGTCAAATTACCAGTCTGGTTGAAGAACCAAGGAATAGCTCTTCATGAACAGCAAAGGAATGCTAAGCTGGGCAATCATATTCATGAGCTTTTGAAAATGGAGAAAGAATAAAACAAATGCTTTTAAATGTATTGTGGTGAGTCTTGGTATTCCCGTGACATACATTAGAGTATACTGGAAGAAAAAGAAAATATTAGAGTCATTTTTGCAAAAAATAAACTAATGTGTATGGGAGTGGAAAGGAGAATGGAGAGTTCTCAAAGTAATTCAGAGAAAATGAATCATGTACTCAGTATAATATATCACAAAATCCCAGAACATACTCTTTGCTTCAAAAGGAGATTCAAAGTCATGCACAACAGAATATTAAAATTAGCATTAGTAATCTTAAATTTCTGTATTTTTTGCTTGCCAAGAGGAAGTAATGTTTACATAAAATTTATCAAAATTCTAAGAATATATAGACATTAACCACAATTAAATGTTTTTGTGCCATTGGTTTGTCTTTATTCTGAACCTATTCGAAGAAAAGAAAAAGAAAAGATGTCAAAAGCATAATTTCAATTAAATATTTGGGTTACCAATTTTGAAATCATCTCTGAGTCATGTACTGCGCTTATCTCTACTGCTACTTAACTACTGTGAAACTTGTTGATCACAGCTAATATATTTTTCACCTCTACAAACTGGGACAAAATTAAGGCTCGCTGTCCTATACCCATGAAACATAGTCTTTCAGAATCAATGAGCACACAGGGCTTTCAAGTAGCAATCTACTAATGCAAATAATGGAAAGATTTGTGAGATGCAAATTCCTCCAAGTTTTCTCCCTGAAGTAGGTATTTGGACAAAAATGGGGACTAATTATTCTGTAATGTAACACAGAGATAAATAGCTCCCAGTTATGCATTAGCCCTGCTACATTGTGTTTTGATGTTTTTTTAAGTAATATACACAGCTAGTGTAAGTTCTTACAGTCACATGGACTTCCAGCAGCATTGCCATGGGGATTAGATGCCTGTATTTGCTACTTACAGCAGTGGAAGTAGTGAAAGCACGCCTTTGCTATGGGTAAAGGTAGCTAGTACCTCTCTAAGACAGCTTCAGAGATTGATACTGAAACATAGAACTTAGATGAGCTTTTGTGAGCTGACACACAGCCCTTTCTCCTTTACAGTGTAAAAAGTATTATAGCATCTGATATGCACTGTGCAGTAAGTAATTTTCCTTTTGTTTATTTATTAACATATTTTTCTATGTTAGGGTTTTTTAGATTCTGGTTTTAGGTTACGTTAATTACCAGATAAACCAATAACTGAAAGATGGAGGGTTTGGGGGGTTTGCTTTTGGTTTAGTTTTTTAAGGAGTATAATACTGCCTGTTTTTATTTCTGTAGAGATCCAAACCAGCCTGTTCCACAGGACACAAAGTTCATCCACACAAAACCCAACCGCTTTGAAGAAGTGGCCTGGTCCAAATACAATCCTAAAGATCAACTTTACCTGCATATTGGCCTGAAACCCCGAGTTCGTGATCACTACCGCGCAACAAAAGTTGCATTCTGGTTGGAGCTCGTACCACACCTTCACAACCTGAATGAAATATTTCAGTATGTTTCCACAACAACTAAAGTCCCCCCTCCTGACATGACATCATTTCCTTATGTGACACGACGTTCTCCTGGTAAATTGTGGCCAGCCACCAAACGCCCAGCAATGACACCTGCCAACAATCCCAAGCATTCAAAAGACACCCATAAAACAGCTCCAGAGGATACGACAGTTCTCATAGAAAACAAGCGAGATTACTCCACAGAGCTGAGTGTCACCATTGCTGTGGGGGCATCCTTGCTGTTCCTCAATATTTTAGCTTTTGCTGCATTATATTACAAGAAGGACAAGCGGCGTCATGAGACTCACAGGCGCCCTAGCCCCCAGAGGAACACAACCAATGATATAGCACACATACAAAATGAAGAGATTATGTCGTTGCAGATGAAACAGCTAGAACATGACCACGAATGTGAATCGCTGCAGGCTCATGACACACTGAGACTAACCTGTCCACCTGACTACACGCTTACTTTGAGAAGGTCCCCAGATGACATCCCGTTAATGACACCCAACACCATAACCATGATTCCAAACACATTAACAGGAATGCAGCCTTTGCATACTTTCAACACCTTTAGTGGAGGACAAAACAGTACAAATTTGCCCCATGGACATTCAACCACTAGGGTATAGCTCAGCCCTTCCCCCTCTACCCTTATGAGCCACTTGGAAGAAAGAAAAATCAAACAAATAAAGAAGAGGAAAAAATTACAATACCATCCATTGAACACCTTGTCAAAATCTAAAGTAAAAACAAGTTAAAGAGAAGGACAGTCATTACTTTCTTACTGATCCTTCCCACAGAAACTCAGTGATGTTAAAGATCAACTACAGACCCTGTGAAATGTGAAAAGTGTACACTGCTGTTATGATACTGCTTTAAGATCTCAGCCAATTTGATTGAAAGTTGAGGCCAGAAGAAGTCACTTAAAATGGTGTTCTGAGTGTAACAAGCAAAGCAGAGTCTTCTGGAATGCAGAGCCAGTGACTGTACAGGTGTTTTTTTGTTTTGTTTTTTTGGTTTTGGTTTTGGTTTTGGTTTTTTGTTTGTTTTTTTTTTAATAAAGTCATAAAAAATTCTTTATGTGCCATACCATGAATGGCCCTTGCTAAAACAAAGACATCACCATGGGCTTTTAGCCAGCATATGAACCTGTAATCCAGATCGGGGAAATAGAATTTTATTATTAAAAACTAAAATGAAAAAAAAAAAAAAAAAAAAAGAGAAGGACTGACTATGCAGTAAAATACGTATAGTTCCGTGCAAAGAGATGACTTGCCAGCATGAACTATATTTAAAGAAACTTTGTAAAATTGTACATAGCTGTGAGTTTAAAAACAAAAACAAACAAAAAAAGCAGCTTTTATTGATGTTTTCAGTTTGAAAAGAGCTTTTAGAAAGATTGTGCATTCAGTTGTGACCTATGTGTATATACATTAGTCATATCACCTCTGTTTCCTCCAAGCCCAAAGGAGGAATTTCTTCTTAATTACTAGTGGTAAACAAAAACCATGAGTTTGTTCTAACATGTTTCATTTATATGAGGCCATGGTGTCATGCAGAGGATACAGTTGTCTATGTGACCTGTGTATTTTCTCTTACAGGTTACACTAGTGCATGTTAAAGTATTCATAGGAGATTGTTGTTCTTTTCTGAAACTTTTTTTCTATAATTTAACTTTGTGTTAGCCTTTGTTAAATTGCAATACAGCAATGGATTAGAAAATGAAGAAAAAAAGACGAAAGAAAAGAATTGCTATTTTAAGCTTGTTGGACTGAACCAAGAAACATCCAGTATTATATATTCAGAGTCCAGTTTGTAGTTCTTGGTTATTGTGATACGTTAGGAAGAGTTTTGTGCCCTGACAAAAGCAAAGAAAGCCTGTATTTTGATCAGCCTTTTCTGAGGAAAGCTAGCTCTATATTCACCAGCAGTTGCAACAGAATCTCAGCTGAGAATGCACCTTCTTAGCTTTGCTAAGTGAAACAAAACCACAATGTGAAAGTGGGGAATGGTGAGTTGGTTGGCTGGCTGGTTTTGAAAGTGTTCAAAAGTGATCAGTGTGCAAAGAACTTCTCTGCCCAGTATCCTGTTTTGTGCTTGGAAGCGTACCCCTCTGAAAATACTTTTTTTTTTCTGATTTATCACGCACAGCAGTCCCGTAGTCAGTGGACATTGAGAGAGAAGCAGAGACATCATCAGCTGTTCTTCATCTGAACAAAAATGAAAATCCCAGCAAGCATCACTCTCAGGAAGGGCAAAATTCATAGCTGATTATTCCTTTCTGTTCTTCCTTTACAGAGGCAGGGAAGCAGAGGTATCAAAAAAGGAACTTAGCAGTTTGATTCAAACAACTGATTCAAATATGAAAAGCTAGAAATAAGTTCTCACAGATTAAGATTGCTTTATATGTTGTCTTTGAAAGTTACTCCATCATTGAGAGATAGTAACCAAAGATACTTGAACGAATTGGTCTGCACTTGAATATGGTTATCCCAGATGTATTTTCTATTATTAACAACTAAGCTGCATCAATATCATATGTCCCATAAGTTTCTAACACAAGATGCCTTGTACCTCTTCTTGTTTTCTATGCTTTTTGTTTTCTAATAAAATGTCTTGGAATAGTCACCCCTACAAGTAAAATCAAAGACAAGGTAATCAACGATTCACCGAGGTCTATTCATCTGCACAACTCCTTGTTGTAGCAGGCAGTAAAACAGATTCTGAAGGGAAGAAATAAAAAGTTAATTACATGATAAAAATTCAACATGTGGCTGATATAATCCTTTATCTGACATAAATGTGCTATAAACCTGACCTGGATGCCCAGGTTGGAATGTGATGAAGCAACAGCCCCGATGTACAACTGTAGCAAATGGAGTTTGGGGTTTTTTTTCACTGATACATCACATAATATTGATTAATGCTGACTCCATAGTAGGCCATTTCCTCCTCCTATGTAATGCCTCAGCTGAGATGCGCCAGTTCATAAGTCTTAAAAAAAGGTAAAAAAAAAAAAAAAAAAAAAAAGTAATGAGGCTTCGCATCATAATCAGTTGGTTATGTTTGTAATGTGAATTACAGAATTTGTTTAGTACTTCAAATTGTTTTCTGCTAGCAATATGTACAGTACTGCATCAGGCTTGTGGCATTTGGGTTAAAAAAAAAAGTTCTTGTAAGTGATGATTTTAGCTTTTAAAAGTAATTACAGTCGAGTTGATTTCATAATTTGATACATCTGAAATGATGTATGATTTGTAGAGGGAACAGCTTTATACAGTCTTCATAGAATTCTGTAATAACGATATCAGAATATACTTTGCAAACTGTTAAAAAAAAAAGAAACAAAAGTACTTTCCCAGGCTTATATTCTTGACCGTAAGAGGCACACAGGGTTTAAGGGTTTCTTCTGTTATTGTTTTGCAATTTTTGTGTTTTTTTGCCTTAAGTAATTATAGAAGATATATATGGCTGGACACATATGTATAAACTTTTCAGCAGCATTTGTAATAATAAAATATCACAGTATTTTCTAATGCTTTGTGCAAAGAACTATGTGTTCATCCTTTTGTATAGAAAATCTTTCAGAGGTGTGTTTTCTGCCCCATCTCCATTTCATTATCTATTGTAAATGATGCCTTGATACACAGTACAAAAATATTAAAGTAACAGAGGTTGCACTTTTAAGTTAGCATTGAGTTTCCATGGCTTTTGCAGTTCTATAAGTCTGCCAGTAAAAGGAAAGAAACTCTGATGATGATGTAAGAAAATATATTTATTATCTGCATGCAGTGCCACTCCCATTGAAGCAATGGTTTAATTGTTTTGTTAGTATTTTCTGTAGCACTGAAAAAAAAAATGCTTAGGTGAGCAGCTTCCCATGTTAATGTATAGCTTAGCAGCCGAAAAATATACCTTCCAAATTAGGGATTAAACTAACTCAGATAAATAGTATACATCCAGCCTCCACAAGTAAATATACTTTTATTTTCTATTTAAAATTTGGATGAAGAATGTTATTTTTGTTAGGAAAAAAACTGTGTAGGAGTAGCAATATAAGTTACTGATATATTTATTTAAGGGATTTACATATATTGCTGGTATGTTAATATAATTCTTCCTTCAAAAGTTGACTAAGTAAATATAGTTTGTTCTTTTATGCTGTTAAATTCCAGTTATCAACAGTGTTTCCTTTCACTGGAAAGGTACATAGACAGTAATTTGAACTGGGTATTGTTTGCTTTCTGTAACTATTCTGCTGAATAGAGGTACTAACAATAACGTTTTATTAATTTTGAGCATATTATTGAAGAGTATTTGCAAAAAGCAAATTTTGAGTGATACATAGCAGATTTCTGGTATGAAGAATCAAGCTTCAAGGTAGAAACATATTATGTGCCTACTGACCTAATCAAGCAGCTTGAATTTGGGCTATTGAATTTGTATATAAAGCTCTTGCAAATAAACTGCAGATTTAGAATTGTTGGGCATATATGTTTAATTACAGGTGCACCTCAAAATTCCACAGCCTGCTCTGAGATAATTTATACATAAGAAAAGGGATTAAAGTTATGTCAATTATGTGAACTGTTCACCTTAAATTGCTGGGTGATCTTGATAAATTACTTCCTTTTCAGTTAATCAGTTTCACATTAAAAAAAAAAAAGCTAAAAAGCTTCACAAGTTTGTTCATGTTAACTAACTACTGTGGTTCTTTCATTTCTTTACAGTCTGAAGTATAAATCTGCAGATTAGTATGTTCCTATTTGACTTTGCTAACAGTATGACAATTTAATGGTATTTAATATCACATAAAAATTATATGGAAATAATAGCATAAAATTATGTGCTTGTCTCAGATTTGTAGTTTTACATTTGTATTATTTGATCATTTTCAAGTGTTTCTAGTATTTTTCATCTGCAGCTGTTTGACATCACAAACCTCATCAGCCTGAAACTCTCCAGAGGCCGTTAGCAGCTGGTAAAACCTGGGATTTGCATCCCACTAGAAATTATGATATTATGTGTTTAATATCATAATATGTTAAAATGCTTCTCAGCACCTCAAATCCTGAAAACAAGGCACTAAGTCTTTATTAATGCAAATGAGAAATAAGGTAGGAGTTTGGAAATGTCTAAACATCGTGCTTGAGCTGTAGCATAATAAATAATGTTTCACTTTGGGATGGTGTTTTGATTCAAACTATTATTTTTGGTGCTCCACTGTGGCCACCAATATCTTTACTGTGTCTACTTTCTCAGTATTTTACAGTCCGCTTGGACTATTTTATCCACATTTTACTACTGTAAAGAACCTCAGATCACTCAGGGATGACATAGAGGTGGTCCAGCCACTAAGCCCAGACCAGAGAAAGATTTCTGTCGTGAACCAAGTGAACTGCAGACACAGTGTTAATTAAGGAGAATATGCATTAATATTCCAGCAATTCAAATGCAGAAAAAGCATGTAATCAATTGGGCTCATTCCACTATTTTTAATGGAAAGTTGACAATTTTTTACAATACCAACATTTTCCACCCTTTCCCCCAAAGAATAGCAAAACATTTTCAGCCAGTTATAGTCACTTCTGGAATATCCACTTAATGTAAAGGGAAAGTGAAGTAGATGACATCTTTTTGTTTTCCCTCCTCCATGAAGACCCTGAAGCACTGAAAGCATAAAAAGTTCTTCTTCTACAGCCTTTTTTCAGGGATTATAGGTTATGCAGATGCTTCAGAGTAGTCCCATTCACAGTAGTCCAGGTTTAAATACAAGGGAAAAGCCAGATGCAGAACTGGTATATGTTGTCTTAGACTACAGAGCAGAGTTATGTTTATCATCTCCAACAGCCAAAGATGTGGCACAAAAATACAGTGAGCTTTATGTTGCATTTAAAAAATATTGCATTTCTAAGGAGCATTTTCTGGTTTTTAGATTTTTAATATCTGATGTCATGCTTTTTTACCATACTTCATTCACAGTCATCACTCATGTCATCTCATCTTTTTTATTTCATCACGTACTTCCCCAAAAGATGCAGATATGTGGGGTTTTTTTCTGTCATGCAGTTAAGTTTGGCCCCAGGTTTGTTGCATTCTGCATTTCATTTGGGATTTTTCTTCTTGGTTTTAATGTTATAAAACTTCAGCTGAAGGAATGTGTACATGAGAGTATTCGTCATCCTTGAAATGCATCAATCTCTGTGGCTGTCTGCACTTAGTGCCAGCCCAACAGCTTTGGTTTGACATAGTGTATGTTTTAGTGGGAAATGTCGGCTTGGAGACAGGCTCTCCTGTTACTCTGCAGTTTATATTATCGCTAGC
Organism: Psilopsiagon aymara; assembly: GCA_024733675.1. Taxonomy (NCBI): domain Eukaryota; kingdom Metazoa; phylum Chordata; class Aves; order Psittaciformes; family Psittacidae; genus Psilopsiagon; species Psilopsiagon aymara. Next base: position 41,124 of record JANRGW010050773.1, on the reverse strand, counting down.
ATTTATTTGTTTCCTATATTGATCTTTAATCAAGGGTAAATTAAATTGCTCTGTTGTTCTATTCCACAGCAAGATTTCTCAAGCCCTGGAAGATCAGTGTTCTTAATTCTTGGTTAGATACACCTAATTGCACTGTACCATCAAAACATAAAAAGCTTTCTTACCCATTCGTATTTCCCAGTTCTCCCATCAGTGCTGGCACAGTTAGCCTTGTATGACAGGAATTCATGGTATGCTGCCTTCCACTTCCTGGGCACATGTTTCATGTATCTGGGGAAATAATAAAATTACCATTTTCATGCATCAAAATCTCATTATATCACGTCAAAGATAAGGAAGACCTAAGGTAAAATTCATAGAAATTGCCGACACTGAAGATCACACTCTATTATCCTGCACTGATGGTTATTTTGTACAGGCAACAATTTGCAGGTCAATAGAGCGCATCTACATGAGTACTTAGGATGTTTCAGTCACTGAATGTCTCCCTTCAGAAACTAAAGTGGAATTTGTGGATTTCAGGAAATGGATATAATACTGCAGAGGTATATTTCAGAGATCTTGCTTTCAAGAATGCCTGAAAGCAGCAGCAACAGCAAAGAAACTGCAAGAAGAATGTTTTAAATAGGAATCGAATGCAAATTGTTTCCAAATTAATTTGACATGAATAAATATGATACTATGTGATATGATATGACTTTACAATAATGTAATAGTTATCTTCTGTGTGAAGGGCCAACATAAAAGAAGGACAGGTATCTCAAAGGATGCATTTTACAGGGACTAGTCAAATGAAATCACTGCAGATAATGAGATTATAATGAGACTTTGAACAGAGATGTTGTGTCATAATGCTTTGCCATATGGATTTAGAGATGTTGAATGTAATCTGCAGTGCTCATCTGGGTACTGAGAAGAACAAAATTAGATCCCAAGATGCCCTACTTTAGCCAGGCAACAGTTCTGCCATGGTAGATAATACAGTAAAGTGAAATGTGCGCTTGTTTCAGGGAATAACGAAAGAAATATTCAACTCAATTTATTCCAAGAAAGGCAAAGTTCCAGACTCAGTAAATAGGGAATAATGACAGTACAAGCCAGGCACAGGTCCTACCTGGAGAACCCATCTTCCATATAGAGGTTTTTACCAGCAGGATTATGCTCCAAATCTTTTTTGTCTGCACTTGCCTGTTGGCAAGGCATGGAGAGGGAAGGTACCCAGAATATGCTGTATTACAGTAACCACTTTCCCTTGATCCCTCAAAAATCACTGACAAAGGGTGTACTTTTAGGTCACTTCAAGATGGAGCTGGGACCAAGAAACAATAGGAGCTGTTTGTTTATTACTAGCATTTTTTTTCTCTTCTCAGTGAAAGACAGCAAGAGAAGATCACTGTGCTGCCAGCATTTTCCAGTACTGTGGGAGAGTCAGACAAGCTTCTTACTCATTCAGTTGGGCTGCTAGGTACATGAGAGGACGCACTCAAGGAGCAGTGGTCAGTGAGGTAGCTGATAAAGATGGGACACTAGTCACTTGCTGGGTTGATTTTGGGGGCTTGAATGCCTCTCTCTCCCCCTTTATGATGGGCTTATTAAAATGTTTCTATGCTGCTCCCCAGACTGCAGATTCAGCACCTTTAATTTAGCAGAAAGACAGTAAAACTGTGATTAAAAATTAATCAAATAGAATTTTCATTACCAAAACCTAAAGCTCCAGTGCTTGCAGAAGTGATGTTCAGTGTGGCTTGAATCTTGTGATCTGACTGCAAATGTGTCCAAATCAGACACTTACAGTAAGAGTTTTGATGGAGGCACTAGTATAAATCATCAGGTGTAAGTGCACATAGCTAGGATGTGGTGTTTCATTTGCAACAGCTCTATAAATTGCTGCTTCAATAAAGTTACCTTTTCCTGCTGAGTATGTGGGATGTGATGCAATATATGCCAAGGACACATGTACTAACTGCCAGCAGCTCTCAGACCTACAGCACACAGCTAAAGAAAAGTGACATCATTTGCTGGAACTTTAGAGAGCTCAGACCCTGTATTAGGAATGTGGTCTTCTCCACCTCCTGCTACCATCCAGATATTACGTGTAATGAATTTTCCTGTGGAGACCTGTTTCTTCCTCCAGAAGGGTGTCGTGTAACTTCGGCTATGGACTGAAAAATTCCACAGGGTGGTGGTACCTTGGTGAGTGCGCTGACCTCTGCAGAGCAGGTTTACAGACTTCCTTGGCACTCAGCAGTTTACTGACAGATGACTACTAGGAGATGGCAAGATCTATTCAGGAGGTACCATGTGAGAAAGAATACCAATCACAAAATGAAAATGAGTTTTTGTTCATAAGATCACTGCTGATCACTGTTCATAAACACTTCAGCAATTTCAAATGATCCTTACAAATCTGGCGTATCACACTTAATAATCTGGAGTCTGCAGGTAATCCTGGAGGAACAGATAAACACTAAAAAGCACAGATGTGTGCATTTGTACCAAACTGACCCTCATTCTACATTTTGATCTCAAGATCTGATCTCGGCTTTATTTTTCGCCTGAAAAATATTGGGTTTTGGAGAGTGGGGGAGTAAACACATTCTGAATTTATAGGATTTTACTGTCATCTCTGCTTTCCTTAGAAACAAAGCAATTAAAAATAGGAAAATTAACATATTTTAGTCCTCTTAATTTTTGCCTGAAGGAGACAGTAAAGTTGTTTGAGAAAAAAACATGTTTGAGCATACAGGGGTTTGCAACTCTGAAATTCTTACTGATCTTTATCACTCTGGGTTAATTATTTCTCATTTGCTAAATGATACCTGTATGAGTATGTAAGCTGGAACTGTCCCTTTTAATTTCACAGGAATAGTTGCTTTAGGTCTAAAGCAGATGACTGATTATTACTTTCTGTATTGTTTTCTTTTCTAGCTGTTAAGGAAACAAAGTAAAGGTAGAATAGTATTTTTTTCTTTCCTCATGGGGTGGAGTGTCATCCAACTTGACATTTGACTGTGTTTTTTTCCTCAGGTAGAATTTGCAGGCTTGTAAAAAAATGCAAACTGGTTCAAAGAGGTAAACAAGAACATTTATATTCTCTTTTTTTCTAAAGGAGAAAATTTAAATTTATGAAAAAACATAAACCAAATTGTATTGCTTTTAGTTCTGGGGTTATTGTATGCCTCCATATCTTTAGCAATCGGTTTCAGCTCAGTTTCTGCATTGCAGGCTTTGAAATGTGGAAATATGAAAACAATGTATTTTTATAGGATATTAATTTGGACAAAGAAAGTTTTTTGTAGATGTATCATTTCAATTATTTTAATAGGCAATGATATGATTTATGGGCAAATACAGAACCTTTGTAGGAACTCTTGCTAGCTGAAACTTTTTGATATTTTTTGATATCTGGGATGTGTTTCCACACCTATCTGTGCAGATAGAATTATTTGACATATATATATATATGTAGTTCAGTTGTTAAAGTTATTATCTGCTTCCTCCCTGACATTTTTCAGTTTCAGAATATAAAATTGATTTTCAATTAGTTACAAGTCATAGAATATAAAAAATACCAATGTGTTTATGCATTTCAAAGGCATTTTAGAACCGGTCTTTTAAAACAATTTTTTCTTCCAGAGATATACACAAACTTTTGTTCAGAAAATGTGCACACACAAATGTAACCAAGGGAAAGGTGAGAAGCTAACTTATATTGTCTACTTTTACTTACTTGGTAAAAATAATGCCTCAACTGCAATAGTTCTGTTACAGAATCTAGTCCTCACTTGTTCCTCAAAGAAAAAAGGATAAATCCCATTCATCTGGTAAGAAGCAGGTTACAGAAATGTGGGTAAATAGAGTGATGCACAATGGACAAAGCTGGGGAAGATGGCAGAAGCTACAGAAGAAATGTAGTTGCTAAGGACACATGAAGAGGAGTTGGGAAATGATCTGAGCCTAGGTCAACCAAACTCAGAGTTCAGAAGAACCAGAAACCAGGAAGAGAAAAGAACAAGATAGCACATAATACTGAAAATAAAAGTTCAAAAAATAATGCATAGGACAAAGAAGTAATGCTGGACTCCCCAAGGTGTATTTTGCGGGGATTGGCAACATGCTGTTAAAGGAAATTTCCCAATCCCTGTGTATCAAACTTTCCTTGCAAAGTAAACTTCGGTGTGTGTTACTAGTGATCTTGGACTGGATGAGATGGATTCCTTTTGCAGATATATACTGAAAGAAAGATACAATGTAGGAGAGCACCCCATGCCTCCAAGCAAACCACTGCGGTTTGTGAATGCAGACCATTCTCTGACACTTCCCCACAGCCCTGGCATCAGTCCTTGTCGCTGTTATATTTCACACGCTAGCAATCTAACAATATGGCCTGAGGGTATAAAATGGTAAAATTTTCCCACAGCATCAAAGCTAATTCATCATGCTAAGTTCAGTTCATGGCACAGTGCCTTTGATTTCAGCTCCAAAATGCATCCTAAACTGCCAATTCCTAGAACCATTTGCAAAACACTCATTTTAATGTTCTGCTCAACTCTATGAAAAAGGGAAAGGGTGGGTCCCACCACTGACTGTGCACGGATTATATTGACAAAAGGATATTTCTTTTTTCTTTAAATAAAGCAAGCACACGTTTAATACCAAATCTAATTCAGTTCCTGGTGGATTAAGGGTCCAGCAATGCACTGAAGTTTACTTGTTGTCCACTTCAGAACCTGAAATCTTTTGTTAAATATTTTAGTAGGAAAATATGCACCCCTTATATTATGCTATGTGTTCCTAGCACTGACTAAAATGCCGGCCACCTATGGATGTTGGGTGTGGACATATGCAAGAATTTTTTTTAAGAAAAAAATAGTTTCACAGTTCTAAAGATTTTTATTTTCTTAATGCCTCATTTTATTTTAATCATTTTTCATTATCAAATCTAGGCACTTCCTGGCATATTTTTTATAAGAGCTATTATTCTCAGTTTGATAATTATTTTCATGAGAAGGTGTAGGGGGAATGAACTATGAATTTCAGTGTTAGATTGCATGATTCTGCCCTGCTTACATCCTCTGAGTAAATATTACATCCACGAGCAATAGATTTGTCCCTCCACACTGCAAAAGGTACATATAAGAACCTCTTCTGATTTCTTTTCTGTACCAGTCATAGTGAGGATCTTCCTGTCAAAGCTGGGCTTTTTATTGTCTTAGTGTTGGATATACCAGTTACAAGCCCTTCTCTTAACTAAGAAAAGGACAGAGAACAACACGTGCTTTCTGCACTTCCATGAAAATTCTGGTATCAGGTCAAATGAGAGAACTTCTAGGATTTTTCATGAATTACTGCAAAGCCTAAACTTTGAGATTTTTCTCAATTTAAAGGTATGTAGGAAAAAAAAAAAAAAAAAAAAAAACCAAAAACAAAAGCAGCCACCAAACAAGACCAAACAAAAAACACAACTCAAATATTCAAATATTTACATATTTATGAAGGACACAAAAATATGGAAGGATTTTTACTCAGAGAAAGCAAAACTTGCACCTAATACTGAATCTGACCCACATTATATGTTGTACCTACTAGTCTAAAGACAGGTCTTTACAGTCTTCAGAAGTACAAATTAACAGAACTATTTTAAAAATATTTTTTTCCTTGTTAATTAAGGCAGAGATTAATTTTGATTAAATCAAGTTTTTTTAAAGATGGCACTTTAAATCTCCTTTAAGTTCTCTTTTTCACTTTTTTTATCTACTTCATAATCATTAGCTTAAACTTTCAAAGCTAATTCTTAAAGACCTTTTCTATATGTGTGAAATTTTTGGAAGAAAGAATTCATATAAAATCAGCCATCAGTTCAAAGAATCAAACCAGCTGTTTACATAGAATTACTAGGTTGTATACTCTTGGTGAAGTTACATTAATTAAAAAAAAAAAAAAAAATCCATTTATGTTTGATAGAAAAAGGCATTTTAACCTAAAGTAATATAGCTGCTTTGAGTTTCTGATGCATTTGTGAATGCAGGAGACTGAGCATCAAATTATCTTGATTAAGCAAATGTCTTATGTTTCATTTTAGCAAATTGATTTCTTCATGCAAAGCTTTAGGATTAGAGAGGCTAAAAGTGTAATTTATGTAAAGTAATTTTAAATCAAGCAGCACAATTAAACAAGAATATCCTCAAACTTGAGTGAAATACTTAATTTTCTTTACTGAGCAGCTGCATTATGACAACTTGATCATTATTTAGTTCTGAATATCTGAATCTCCCATGCAGGAATAAAATTGTTTATTGCAATGTTTTAATCAGACTAATTCTCTCAAACTAATTTTGAGGTATATTAAATAGATAATTTTTTTATGACAATATAAAAAATAAGAACTGAGCAAGATGGTCAGTAAAAGTAAGAAAAAATTGATGGTTTTAATTAAGGGTATATGGGAAAAGTGTTAAGCATTGTAATGCCTCACATAAAAGCTGAAGACATTAAAATTGTATATTGACAAAGAAGTTTCGAATCACAAACAACAAAGTTTCTGTTGTGGAGGTATTTTGTGAAGTTCTTGAAGTATTTTTGGAATATCTGTAGCCCCTGCAAACACATTAGCCATAGAATGAGAAACAAAAATATTTACATCGCAAGTATATGTATAAATCCGTCCCCTCTAATAAGAAGGTAATATTTAGTTAATTAGAACAAAACCAAACATATTTAATTATTACAAGACATTCCAAGAAAATCAGAACTTCTGTATCTGGGTATCAACATAATTATTAGGTCTGCTAAAAATATCACAGTAAAATAATTTGAAATTATTAAAGCTCCTTTTAATCTTTATGAAAGGGAAGCAATAATTGCATTGTATTAAAGGAGGCAGTGAAAACAGTCCTTCTAAACTGAAAGTGGAGTTTGCAAACATTAAAAATCATTCTCAACAGATGTTCAGAAATATGTGTTCCTAAAGAAATTGCTTTTATTGCTGTTGAAGCATTTGGAAAACACAGGTATTCTTTAATTCTCCCTCTTCATTAGTAGCCTTTTCCATGGCATTTAATATCAACAAACCTGATGACCTGCACACTCAAATAGATGGTACTTCAACACTTCAGAGCACAGTCATCCGGAGATTTAGGAAATATAGGTATTAATGTGACAGTCTTAGTGGTTTAGGAAATTGCCTCTTACTGCTTCCTTGTTTGTAAATGAGCAAGATTATTGCATGCAGCAAGCGGAGTTCTTTCTTCCTGTTTAGCTGCTCAGGCAGGGGACAAATAGGAAGCATTCAGCAGCTCAGGACTGCTGCACTCTGGTTCAACTGCAGACATCCTTCAAGCTATCCACACCTGTAAATGAACAAATTGTTTTCTGATTTCTGCTAACATCTCGCCTAAAAGTAATGAGCAATGGAATAAAGAATGGAGTGTGACACTGCAGTTCAGTCACCTTGCAGTCATTCAGCTATCAGGAAGAAAAGAAAGAATGGGACAAAGTAAAAAGAGTGAATCCCAGGGCACTTATAGAAGAGGTATGAACTGAATAGGAATGGCACTGTATTTGGAGAAATAGATGCTAGAGCAGGAAAGACAAAGTACTGTGGAGTTTGTAGAGTAAGAGCTAAAACTGATGGAGAAATTGAGAGGGCAAGACTGAATTGGTGTTTAGGTAAAGAATTAATTTTCAATAATAAAAATTGAATGGAAAATGTAGATGTTGAATATTTTTTCATACTACTGTAAGCACAAAAATTTATGTGCTTACAAAATGTTAAATATATATATATATATATGTTTATGCCAGCTCTGGTTGGAACAGTGAGCTGGAGTAAAATCAGCACTGCCACACCATCTGGGAGCCTGCTCACCAGAGACTGAAGCCACAGCTTTCACTGGAGGAGTATCCTTGACCTTTGTTTTCCTCTTCAATTAACACACCCGTTCCTCCAGAGCTGAGGTAGGTTTTCCATCCCACTTTCTCCTGTCTTCTCTGTGATCCTGCAGGTAAAATCATAGGGTGACTCGCGGCGTGTACCTCCTGTATCATCTCTCTCGAGCAGCAGGACTCCTTTTGTTAATATCTGAGATGTGTTGGCACATGTGGGGAGCTGGATAGATCAAATAGATCATCTCTCAATTGTCTGAACTCCCAGGACAGTTTTTCCACAGCTGAAATGATGGAAGGAATCATTAAAGCCTGCAGACTTTAAGGCATAAGTATATGTAGACTGGGACAAAGACTGCACCATCTGGATGGTTTGATAGCATGGCAGCTGCGGTGATTTTACCCAGCACCAAGCAAAAAGAGTGATCCAGCAATGCACAGACTCCACTTAGCAGATCAGTCTGAGACCAGGCTCCAGCAGAAAAGGCTAGACAGTCCAGTAGCCTTTCTCTCCAGTTTTCAATAGATTCACTCAGTGAATCAGTTTTCTAGTGGCCCTTTCCACCAGAAGTAGTTGAAATGAAGAACTTAGGTGAGAGGAATTGAAAATGTAAGTTGCATTCATGGACTGCCTGCATCAAGTAACTCTATTTAATTTCGAGTAGCTCTGAAGCAGCATTCGGTGAGCTTAGTATTTGTGCTGAGATTTCACAATGAAAAAGAAACTGCTCTTGGGACAGGGGGTAAAGATGCAAAAGATCTATGACATTAATAACTCAGAATAGGTGAAAGCAGGTTTTATATTTACAGAGATTTGATACTAGCCATGCATAACAAAGCAGAAGAATCAAATACAGTCTGTGAAAGAGATCATAAGAGAGATAACTGCTAGAAAATATATAAAACAAGACAAGGATAGAAGACTAGAAGAAATAAAATAGCAAGAGATAAATTATGGGGCTGAAATAAGTTCTTGCATTCTTTCTCTTATATTTAAGTAGAAATGTAGAAATACTATACCGACATGTAGTTTCAGTGTTATGAATCTGGATGATGTGTACGTAATAGTTATAACAGTAAAAGGCAGCAGAGGCTGGTGAAATTGTGGGAAGCTGAAAATGCAATAATATTGTGCAAGTTGCACGCATTCCCACATTGGAGTGCTGATTGATGGCCACTGAACATGAGCTAGCAGTGTGCCCAGCCAGCCAACGGCATCCTGGCCTTCATCAGAAATAGTGTAGCCAGCAGGGCCAGGGAAGTAATCATCCCCTGTACTCAGCACTGGTGAGGCCACAGCTTGAATACTGTGTATTCAAAATTTTGAATACTGTGTATTCAAACCAGTTTTGGGCCCCTCACTTTAAGAGAGACATTGAGGTGCTGGAGCAGGTCCAGAGAAGTCCAATAAAGCTGGTGAAGGTTCTGAAGCACAAGTCTGATGAGGAAGGGCTGAGGGAACTGGGGATGTTTAGTCTGGAGAAGAGAAGACTCAGGGAGGACCTTACCACTTTCTACAACTACCTGAAATATAGTTGTGGTGATGTACAGGTTGGTCTCCTCTCCCAGGTAATGAGCAATAGGCCTCAACTGGTGCAGGAGGAGTTTAGACTGGATATTAGGAAAAATTTCTTCACCAAAAGGATGATTAGTATTGGAACAGGCTGCCCAGGGAAGTGGTGGAATCACCATCCCTGGAAGCATTCAAAAGACATAGATGAGGCCCTTAGTAACATGGTAGTGGTGGACTTGGCAATTCTGGGGTAAAAGTTAGACTTGATGATCTTAAAGGTCTCTTCCAACCTGGTTGATTCTATGATTCTAAATGGTATCGTCATGTCAGTTCTGGCATTTTTTAGAGCATAAACTGTTCTGATTCTTTTTTTCTTTTCTGATAACATATGGGCTGTAGTGGCATATCAGTAAGGCTGGTGAGTCAAAAACTGTACAGTCCGTTTTCCATAAAAAAGGTGGCTGCAACCTGAAGATGAAAAAGTATTTTTCATACATTTTAGAAAATGAGGTACTGTGTTCTGCTCAGATTTTTTCTGCTAAACATATGGAAGAATACCTTAATTCACCTTCACTATCACAGTCCGTTCTTTTCTCAAACTGTAGATTATAATGTTTTCTACACTATCCATTATTGAAAGGCAGCTATTCCAGCAAACACTTGGTGAATAATTATCATTCCCTTTTAATTTTTCTTTTTTTTTTTCCTTTCTAGTATTCAGTTGTGGAATTTCACCTAAAAGGTGAAAGAGAAATGGCCAGTTCCTTCTTCCTGTATCATATTTCAATTCGTTACTCTTCTAAGAACAAAAAAAAAGCCCCAAGATGCAAGATTCTTATCTTGCAACATGCAATACCCACTAGGCTCTGCTATGTAGCTAGTACTTCACTGTCCTGTTCTTCTTCCTCCTCCATGCACACATGAGTGCATGCATTTTAGCCTGAGCCTTGGAGGAACCAGATAGAGTGCAAGTGTAGACTTAGATACACATCCAGTGTCAGTATGGGCATAATGTATGTGACTTGGCTTGTCCTGGCTTGCTTGTTGTCTTCCCACCACTACCCCAAGGGACCTATTAGATGGGTCCTCGGGTGTTCTTGGCCTGATGAGAAGCAAAAGCATCCTTTTCTTTGCTTGACAGTTTCTTGGGGATGAAATAATTGACTCATGCTGCAACAACAACTCCCATTTCAGTTATCTGGACAAGAATTCTCAAGCAGTAGAAGCTCTAACAGAGGGTGGAATAGCGAAACATTATACCAAAGAGAAAAGTTTGAATGAAGAGTAAGAACGTCAATTATGAAGAGGCACATTATGCTGTGGAGACTTACCAATAACCCTGTGGTGATCTCTCAATGGTTCTCTTGGCAACAGTATACCACTGAGAAAATTCCTCCCTAGCTCCCTAAGAGGATGAAAGCTGTAATTCCTTAAATTGGCCTACTTCGAAAATATCTTATTTCTCTCCCACTCCCCCACCCCCCTTTTTATACTACATTTAAATTTGTATTTCAGAATGTGAGTTAATTAACATGAAAAGACTGCAAACATTCACATCAAAATTGACTCTTGAAGACAATTAAATGTTGTGGAAAATGTTTCCCATTATTCATTTAGCTATCATAACAGGTTCATCGCATACAGGGTCAAATGATCAAATAATATTAGGACATAAATCCTGCAAGAGCTAGGTGCCCATTAGTGACTTTGCAAAGCACTATGTGTTCTCCTACAAAGCTTTAATTCTGCTAATTCTTTAATCACAGATGTGCTTATTGGTCTAAATCTCTTCTCTCTAAAGCCCAATAACAGCATTTCCACTGAATTCAACACTGCTGAACAAAGAACAATACTCATGCTCTCTTTAAAATGAGACAAATGCATAACAATTGCTTTGTCATTTGCAGACAGGTCTTTTCTGTGTGTTTTGCCTCTCTGTTAGAAGCTGAGAAAAAAAAAAAAATTGCTGGTGCCATATTGTATGAACACATTTGAACTTTAGCTTATCCATAGGAAGGTATTTACAGTTAAGACAGTATTTATCATGTGTTTGCAGGATTTAGTTACAGCTTCTAAAATCATTTGGTAGCAGAGTTTTTTATAAAAAAATATCACTAGAAGTGGTACTTACAAACTAAGTCTCTGGTCTTAAGTCATATAATGGTCATAATTTGTCACTGAAGATAAGGAAAAATGTCAGTTTTTACAAAAAACACCCAGTTTTATGAGCACTGTGCTAGATGAAGTACTATAGAAGTATACATTCAAAAATTAAAATGAAGCCTAAGAAAAAAAATTATTTCTCAAAGAGATGTTCAAATTGTTTTACTGGAATCGAAGAATAATTTATTCCAGAGTCAAAAAAGCTGGTTGGTTTTTGGTTTTGTTTTGATGGTTTTTTTAAGTCATCAAAGTTCTGTGTAATAATTATATTAGAAAGACTTCCTATTTATACAGGAAAGTTTTTCCTAATTATACAGGAAATCTGTTAGTTGGATACATATTCATAGTCGTCACTTCGAATTCATAGTAAAATGGAGTAATTGACACATGAGGGAAATTACAAATATGGCAAGATTAGACGAAATACAAATTAAATTTCACTTTAAATGTTAAGATCTGCCTGCTTCTCACAATGTGCAAATTTTACCATTTAGGTTCAATTCATATATAAATATTATGCAATTGTCTGAAAGAATTTCTTGCTTTAGGTTTTTTTCATGAAGGAAGGGGGAGTGATAAAATGATTGAATTTCTATTACACTAGAATTTTTTTAACTGAATTGTATTAATACTGAAATTTTCATTATATTTTTTCCAGAAATAGAAAAATAAAACTTGGTTATCTTTGAAAAATATGAAAACAGAGTGACTGGTTTTTTTTTTTAATACTTTATAAAGTCAGCTGTCTTTAAAACCACATAAGGCATAAAGAAGGCTAAGATAAATGAACTAGGAAATGATTCATTTTACCCTGCAGATTAGTAAATCATGTTAATTTGGCCCAAAGAATTAAGAAATATAAATAAAAGATTAAAATGTTGCACTAAAGAAACACAGTCACACTGAACATGGTATTAAAACCCCTGCATTATACCATGACTTACGTACTAATGCAGTCTTAAAAGCTTCAATGCAAATCACAAAAGAATATTTACCTATTTACCTAAATTTGAAATTAATTTGTGAAAAGAGCCTGACCGTACATATAAGGGCCATGTTTGGATGTATTTTTCTCTTTGATTTAGCAGGACTGATATTTTATACCTTTTCCTCTTATTTACTTTTTCACATTTACATGGCTCTTCCACATTGCTGTAATTGATACAATTGATACCAATTGTAAATGGTATAGAATTGTTCTGTAGAATTTTGGTTGGTTGGTTGCTTTTCGGCTTTGATGGTTTTGGTTTCCTTTTTCTTTGGTTTCTTTCTTGAGGAAGCCATTTCCATCATGTTGGTTTAGTGCTATTTTAGCAAGGTTTTTAGTGCATTTTCACTCTTCAAAGTCAGCTTTTGTCAGGAGTAAAATACATAATCTCTTCCCTGAGCCTTTCAATTGATTTGGAGTTTGTCTTCAAATTAACTTGCCAGCAAAATGTAAAATCACAACAGGAAACAAATAAATGATCATGACTCTTAAGCTAAAAAAAAAAAAAAAAAAAAAGTGAGAAACACTGCAAAATACCTGTCCGTTCTCTGAGCAGCCTGGTTTGAGAGTGTGAGAAGACAAAATATTTCTATCTGAAGGGAAGTAATTGTTCTGCTTGTTCTCCAGTCCTTCACATGTAAGTTTCAGGTCTCGAATTTGCTCTTAATGGCAACCCTCAAAGCAGAAAACTGTTGTCAAATGAAATACTAGTACCTCATATTTTATGGAAGAGTATACTCTAAGCTACAGACCGTTGCTGTGGACTTGACAGAATCCCAGGATCATAGAGTGGTTGGGGTTAACTCAACCTGGTCAACCTGACACCATCAGGTTTTTTTATAAAAGCCAAAGCTTCACAAGAATGTTCCTCCTTTTTCATCTCTGCTGAGAAGTTTTTCTTTAGAGACAGCACAGAATAAATTCCCATATGGGACCGACAAGGTGTTTTGAAAATATCATCTCTCCTGGATTCCTTGCTGCTTTTGAAACGACAAAGAAGACTGCCAGAGTTGCTTTTGGGGTCTTTATGCTTTGTAGCAGAATGCAGAGAAAGTGTATGAATGAAAAACAGGTAGAAAAGATTGTTTCTACTGACATCTGTCCTGGTTTTCTTCATCCAGACTTTTGCTGCATTTTACTCAGAAGAGACCAAACTACTTTACTTCCTAATGTTAAATAATTGCATTTCTGTGCTTTGTCATAGACACAAGTCTATAGCTGAGCAAAGACAATAAAAGGAAACATCATGGCCAAATCATTTTTCCCAGTCATGTACTACAGAATATTTCAGGATTTAGTCCATTACTTATAAAATATCTATCTCTTTCCTCTCCAGAGCTTATTTTGTAGTCTCTGAAGAAAACTGATGATCTTTCTTTCTCTCAAAGAGCTTTTCAAGAACCCGAACAAATAAAGTCTGTACCATGTTACACTGTTTCTAATTTTTACTAAGCCCAGGTTCATCGGCAGATAAAATTTGGGAAAGCTATGCCTTAATTCATAGTCCTCAATTTTTGTCCGGTGCTTTTTCCTTTAGAATTGTCAGCAGCTCCTTTTTGTGTTACTACTAGAGCCTGGAATGAATAGCATCAGTTAGCCATAGATAAAAAACAGTTAGTTTGCATAATAGGAAACTTATTTTCTTTTTCTCCTCCATCACTGTATCCCTCAGCATCTTAACTTTCTCTAAAGAAGATTTTAAGTCAACCTTTTTATATCAGACTTCCGTGCCTACGGGTGATGTTAGTTTACGTCAATGAAAATAATACCAGAATAGTCTCAACCAGATCTCTGAAGCAACCTAGCATTGGTCAGTATTGCTGAAATACTAATATATGTAAAAACCAAGTATCATTTTTCTAACTATATTGATGTTACAACTCAATTGATGTTGTAACTGAAATGAGTTTTGCAGGTATTATAAACTCATCTATGCATTTTTTACACAAATCTTTATTTTTTATCTTGATACTATTCTCTAGGATAATGTCAGAAGTTAAAACAAATAGCTTTTATGATTTTAAAATGCAAACTGTACCTTTTTTTTACAGTAATACAACATATTCCATATAATCTGAATTAAATTTTTCAGTTTAAGTCTTGTCACAAACCTTACTTCTGTGGAACCAGCTATGGCCCCAGACTTCTCATATACTTTCATAGAATATCCTTTAGATATATAGCCATACAATTTACTATTAAGAAATTGTGCATAAACAAGAGTAGAATGATTTTCCTCTCTTGCTGGTTATTGTACTCTTCAAATCAGAATAAAAGTAGTGAGCAATCAAATTGTTTAGCTTTTGCAGAAGTAAAAATTTTCTGGTTGTTTCTCCTTCAGATTTATTTGTTTTAAAGATTTGATAGGCACAAGCAACACAAAGATAAGGAAAATTCTCAGTGATATTGCTAGGCTTGTTGTTTCTGTTTCTTTCATTTGCATGAGGAAGAACCATTCTAAAAGGAGAGGAACTTTCACAGAGCATAAGGAGACAATGTTCTCCCATTATTCTGATAGCCAAATAATTTATAATGAGCATTCCATATTCAAAACATCAAAGTGTTGAAGAGAAAATAAATCCCAAAATATTCTTATTTGATCCTTTAAGGAATCCCTCTTGCATTATTTCTCTTAAACTATTTACTAGCGTACTGTGAAATTCAACATCATATGGCTTGATCAATGAGACTTAGTCACTTCCTTTGGGAATTCAAAGATCAACAGTAGAGCTTATCAGTAAGATGTCTTTCTTTGTAATTTCCCTTACACATCGTTGCATTTCATAATTTTTCTTGTCACTGCAGTTTCATAATTTGTCCTTATTCAGTGATGAATACCTCTCTGTAGATGTCTGTGTTAAAGTGTTTACTATGTTTCTGAAAAGCAATCCAGACATCTTGGATTTCTGCTTCTGAATTGTGCCACTTTACATTGCAAGCTACTAGCATTATATAAAATAAGCTTCACTACTGTTACTTGAGATAAACAAATTAGAAGAAACTTTACTGAAACAAATAAAGTAGATAGATACCTTCTACTGAGTAAAGAAAAAAACACTGAACCTATTGTTTTCTGTGAAAAGTTATCTTTGGGATTGAGTCTGTAATAATTAAAGATTTTAATAGTCTTCTGAATGAAATGGGTTAATACATTCCCTCATCTTCTCCCAGACTGATATTTTTTCCCAAGTGTTTGAATGGAAAGATAAGAAACAGAAAAACAACAGTTTCAAAGTACTGGATTTTTTGTTTATTTGTTTGTTTCCTATTTTGAAATCAACATGTAGCAATTGCTAACATAAGGTTTTTCTGATTAAAAAAAGGAAAAGATCTTCCAAATAGAAGACAATATCTTGTAACTCACAGTATTTCTGCAGCAGAAAGAACATTCACTAAGGCCTTACTGCTATTCCTGTGTAAATCGGAAGCATTTTAGTACATTTTGTATTCATCAGAAGAGCCAAAAAATGTTAACTGTTCATACAGCACTGAATTTTGTGCTACATAGCATCCTTATATAGCATCCCAACTTTGTATTTTCTTAGTTGCTTACCCTACTTTTTTTTTTTTTTTTTTTGGGGGGGGGGGGGGGGAGAGGGGGTCCTATTAAATATATACTTTCATAGCAAATTTACTGATGCTGCAGTTTGGTTTTTGTTTAATAGCTATTGTATCATTCTTATTTACTAATCTTTGTGCCAGAAATGTATGGCTAGGGTATCAGTTGCTTGTTGAAAAAATGCAACTCCTAATTAAATGCTACTCAAATTGTATTTACCTGACATGCTTTTTTTTTTTTTTACTTTTATCACTCAGACTGTCATGTATGTTATGGATCAGTCTGTCACATATCCCCTGATATGTCCAAAAATGGGTCTTCTAGATTGGTATTATTTATGCTTGCAATTTTTTCATGATGTAAAGGTGATCAGGCATTGTATACAGGGAAAGCACTGCCAATCTTTCCAACCTGTTTCCACTCCAGCAAACCCTTCCTTCTACATTTTGCTAGTCATGTTTGCAGAAACATGAATTCTGCAACATTCTTTATCGCCCAGCAGACAGGTAGTAAGAGGAAGTCATCACCAGAGAGTCAATAGCAACATGACAATTAACCTTGACAGGAGGGCACAGGGGAAACTTGTGTTTTCGATGTAGCTTCTGACGAACATGCAGAAAGTTGCTTTGTATGGATGAAATGAGTATCTGGATGTTTTAAAGCTCTTCTTTTTATGAATTCAGAGAATGGAGCCCTGGGACAAAGCTGTGACTTTCTGAATGTATTTTTTCCTATCTGAAACTATTTTAAAACAGATTTTTTTCCTGGTAAAATTTTGCCTATGCTTTTCTTACACTGATTTCTTCTCCATCTTTCTCTTCCCTCAAACAGGTTACCCTCTAAATTATAGTTTAAGTTTTTCCCACAGAAACCAGTCTAAGCTTCCATACTGCTTTGTGACTATTATAGGTCATGAACCTACAGGTGGAATAAGGACAAAATGCAAAAAAAGTCTGTATGACGAAAGAAAAATGCATTCTAATATAGTTCAGAGGAGAAAATGGAAACAGCATTAGCTGGACTGGTTAAACATGGAAGAGACATTTAGGAGTCAAACATGGAGAAATTCGTGGCCAAAATGCAGCGGGGCATTTTCATTCCAGATCACAGTGAAGAGCTCTAGAAAGCTGAGTTATGTGCTTCTCTGGAGACAGAAAACAGTCCTGTCTCTTTTTCTCCCACTAAAACAGGCTTCAGCAAAAAAAGCCAGTGTATTTTCCAACCATGTGGGCTGTCCTTCATTCTCGATGTGTGAAGATGTTCAGTACCTGTTGTCTTTCATATGCCAGCCGCACGGACACAGAAGTATGTTGAATATCAAAAGGCACTAAGCAGGAATATTCAGAAAACAGAATCCTTTCATATATTTCTGAGATCTGCTACATCTGTAATACAGTAGTACATCTTCTTCTGCACATGTCTATTGAGAATAAGTGGTAAATAAGAGAGAAATTCTCCTTCAGATTAAGATGCTTAAATGTAAATATGATATTGGAGTCTACAGTGCACTTTAGATTATGTGGTCTAGTCCATAGTCAACTGAATTTACAGAACTAGTGTATTCATCCTGAAGTAGATGTTCACTGGTCATATGAGGAGCTTTTTAGCCTTCAGTGACAGTTGCCTAGACCTTTGGATTCTAATACACTTTACAAAGAGCCCTCTTACCTGCAAATTCAGGTTCCAACAACCTGGCTCCAAGTCTCATCCCTGGTGTTCATGATGAAGTGGAGCCATGCTCCCAGCAGCTCAGAACATCCCAAATATTTCCAACATTTATACAAATAGGAAGACATAGTACTATCTTAGCAACGTACCTTAAAATGGGAACTTATATGCTACTGGGTCACAATGACAATCAATTTATATATTGTCATTTTGTTGCTATTTATCTTTTCTTTTTTATTATTCCCAACTGAAGCATTTATTGATTCCAGTTTAATCCTTATTTCACATTGCTTATCCTTTTAGTTCTGAATCGTCACCTAATTAACGTTTCACATCTCTTAATTTCTTTCCTGGATTTGAACAATTTAGTCTTATTAGCACTTCAAAATCAGAGTGAGAACTTTGAGCATATTGCTTAATTATGTAAGTAGTTAATTTGCCATTATGTAGAAATTCATACATAGTAAGTACTTTAACCTTTTAAAATTTTACATGAAGATTGCAGTATGAAAGAATGAATTTTACTTTTTTTACTAATTGTTCTTATGCTGTTTTGAAATTAGTTATAAGAAGGAGTTAAATAATGTATCTTAGTATTTGATTTAATCAAAGCTTTTTGTAAAACTGAGAGTACACCACAGGTCCCTTAACACTTTATCACTTTTTCTAAGATACTCTGAAATCATCCCTATCTATGAGACTTAGCTTGATAAGAAAGAATCTCTATAAAGATATTCCTACTCAATTTACAAACTTGGCAGTATCTTTTTTATATTCCCTGGGAAAAGCCTTGTCAAACGTCTAACCTAAATCTGTATAACAAATTACAGATAGTGTCTTGTTTTAAAGCTTTAGTTTGTAGTTGACTGCTTTTAATTTTACAAGGAGATTGTATTTAAGGTCCTGGACATTCAGATACAAGCTCTCTGGTCTTTCATCCTTCAAAGGAGTAATATATGAGAGCTACTACCAAACAAAAAGTGTCAAAGATTACTTTCAGTCATAAAAAGGACTTTACTCTTGTAAATTAACCTACCAGTCTTGTGAAGAGTTGTAAACCATTTTTCCTACACAAGCAACTTGGAGTGGGACAAGAAGAGGGAGATAATTCTAAGCTAGAATGAAATACTTAGTACAAAATATTTAAAGTATTTTAAATTACAAGACTACTTAGACTAGTGCTGTCTGAAGACCAAGCTGCAGATGGATGTAGATACATTCCACTGTAATGTAATTCCACTGTAATGGGAATAGTTCATTAAATATCTTTAAAATGCCTGTCCAATAACTCTGACTCACAAAAAATAAATGACATTCAAAATCTAGTACAAGTCACTGTGTCTCGATTAATCCTCTCTTCTCCTGGCTTCTTACACCTCTTATTTGCTGTATAGCCTGTTAGGTTTTCTCTGAGACAGATCCTGAATGAGCAAAGTTTGCAGCCAGATGTATTAATTGACACAAAATTTGTGCCCATTACTTTTTAAAAAGAAACATGATTCAGTGAAGTCTTCAGAAGTCAGTTATTTGGTAAAGATAGGAATCTCTGAGGGAAAGCACTACCCTGGAAGAAGGACAAGCCCCTTTTTCAAAGCAAGTCATCCCCACTAAGAAAACAAATCCGTACATCCCAACTTTTTAAATTAATCTGATATGAAGAGTTTGAGTAATATGCTCTTCTGTAAATCATTTATTCAAAAACATGAAAACTGGAGAAATTGAAGCTATTTGT
This sequence comes from Psilopsiagon aymara, assembly GCA_024733675.1. Taxonomy (NCBI): domain Eukaryota; kingdom Metazoa; phylum Chordata; class Aves; order Psittaciformes; family Psittacidae; genus Psilopsiagon; species Psilopsiagon aymara. The sequence continues at coordinate 21,617 of JANRGW010050773.1, read as the reverse complement.
GAACAGATTTTTTGATTTTTTTAACATCTTTTTTCCATATTGAAACTATTTCAAATAATTAAAAAAATAATGTTTTACTATTTTGCTTTCTCCCTATTCAAGGACAATTTTATCTAGGGCAAATGCAATGCATTGTTTGACTTTTGACAGTTCTGCAAAAATTAACACAGTTATGTTCCTAGTCATCCCACTTTTTTTTCTCTTTTAAACCTAATTAAAAATTCAGTGCCACTACTCTGCTTAGGATTCTAAGCCCCACTGAGTTTCAATGAGTCTTTGTGTTTAATACTGTCCCACTGAAGTCAATGAGTGGCAGGATGAATCCCTTTATCCCTCATTCATACACTTTGTCAATGCATGAGTCACACATCATGCGGCCAGGGAAGTAAGGATATCAGCCAGAATTGTCAGGACTAAAGCCAACATTGCTTTGTTGATCTGCTCTTAGGAAGAGCCATAGAAGAATGCAAATTAGTCCTCGCCCTTTGCTGAAACGAAAAGCGCTACTTAATGTTTCTAGACGGCTCAGTTACAAACATCCCCCAAATGCTGCTATATTCTGATTTCCCAGAATATGTTTTATAAAACTGAAAAAAAAAAAAAAAAAAAAAAAAGAAAAAAGTGGGAGT
>JANRGW010050773.1:0-17392 GCA_024733675.1 Psilopsiagon aymara | reverse complement strand
TTCTTTTTCTTTCTTTCTTTCTTTCTTTCTTTCTTTCTTTCTTTCTTTCTTTCTTTCTTTCTTTCTTTCTTTTTCTTCTTCTTTTTCTTTCTTTCTTTTCCTTCCTTCCTTTCCTTCCTTCCTTCCTTCCTTCCTTCCTTCCTTCCTTCCTTCCTTCCTTCCTTCCTTCCTTCCCTTTCTCTCTCCCACTAGCTTTTTCTCATTCAGCTTCTAACTTTTCCACTACTATTTATAATTACTTATTAATTAATAATGGTTAAGTACTTAGCATTGAGTATTAATAACAATTCAGTGAATTGTGTGTGCTGAGGGAAAAAATATCATGAAACTTAATAATATGGACAGGATTTACAGCAAATTCAAATATCATAATCATGTTGTCCATAGACAAAAAAAAGTGCAACTCCTTCATCAACAAAACAGAAAATGCTTATTCTGTGTATTGGGACTAAAGTATACTTACATGCCCCACAGTGTATATTCATGTAGCTAAATAAAAGGGCTAAGGGATACCCAGCTCTGAGGCTATCTGGCACAAACGAATTCACGCTGACACGACCCTGAATTTTTACTTCAAATACATGACTTGTTTTGAGGAAACTATGTTTTACAGCAAAGCTGAGGAATGCTGTAACAACTGAACAACATGGTCAGCTTGGACCCAAGGTTTAAATTTGATCCTCAATTATTTTAAAGCACACATGTTCCTACTGTGCTGCTGGTTAAAGCAATGGGCACCACTTGAGGGGCACCTAGGGAAGCGCTTTGAGCACGTAAGTAAAGCACAGTCTTTCTTATAGGTGAACAAATTGATTGCTATGGATAAAATCGATTCTGATATCAAGGAAAGTGACTTATATTTGTCAAAAGGACAACATAGTCCTTAATGATGAGAAAGAACTGTTCTAAGAAGAAAGTTATTATTTAACAGAAGCAATTACCATAAGGCCGTTTGTTGTCAGCGTGCAATATGCTGCTTCAACTTTCTGCATCTCTGAACCAAAAAATGAACACCAGTAGAGCAAGGCACTTTAGCTGATTATTATCTATGTGCCTGCAAGTAAATTACAGTGTCTCTTAATAAACTCATTATTTACATTTTAGTAATAGAACAAAAATTGTCATAAATATTTAAGAACTTACCTGAGACACTAATCAATCCATGTTATTTTATACAGTTTGAAAGGGCATTCTCTTTTCTAAAAGTACTTAAGCAATTTGTGGTGGCTTAATTGTTCTCCCTCTCAGTGTTGCCGCTCTTATGAACTGAATGGGTGAATTAGTGCTCCAAGGGGAAAAGCACACAATAAGCCCCTTTGAAACAACTTAAGAACTGAATAAATTGTGGTTTTAGTTATGTTAATGAGACTTTGAGGGGACAGTGCAGCTAGGAATCACAAAGATCCTACAATAATGCTGTTATGCAGTACCTAGTTGGAAATCCCTTGCATAAATCTCAAAGGCATGGCATCATTTTCTTATGATCTACAGACTGCCAAGACCTATCATTTTATTTCAAAGGCAGAGTATTACTTGCTTCATGGCAACAAGGGGCATGACTTTAACTGGGACAGAAAGAAACACCCCAAACCCACCAAACCAAAGCTAGAGCAAACAAAAATACTGAAATATTTAGTAATTCCCTAATACTGTTATCTTAAACATGAGTTTTATTCTGGTCCTGTGGCAAAATGAAGTATTCTGCCGTAGAAACCCCTATGACCCTGGCTGAAAGTTGAGTTCATAAGATGTAATTTCTCCTATAAAAGCTTCTTAATTTGTCATTTGTTCTACTAATTCTTTTTTGTGTTTATTGAATTTTGAGGTTTGTTTTCTTCAATAAGTCTGCTTGAAGTTGTGCACGAAACGGTATTAACAGATGAAATGCTGACAGTAGCAGTTACATTTTTACCTCATTTTCACTACTACATGGTATGTCCTGAGTTTAGTAAGATTTCAACACCCCACCCGTTGCATTGTACAGGAGGCTCAGCAACCTGTAGTTCTATATCCTTTTCCATCTTGCCTTGTATTTTAGGAATACTTTCACTGCAACAGTCTCCACCATCAGCTGAATGAAATGATCAGCCTTAGGACCGAGAAGAACACAAAAAACTAAAACATAACGCCAAGAAAAGAGGTAGAAACTAAACTAAGCATGTGTATAACACTTTTACCTGCATTATTCTTTTTTATATATGTATAACTAATAGATATAGACTAATAATGATTCTCGAATTAGACTATTTCAACTACAGTAACAATAATTTCTTGGATTTACATAAATACTGGGTGTGGATTTTGCCCATAAACAAGATTTTAAGCTCAGCCTACACATCTTTTGGAATCCCAGCTGTGAATTGTGATAGGGTAAAATATACGTGGTTGCAAGAGTTTATGATGGATCTAGCTTGGCTGTTCTTGCATACTGCTTCAAAGTAAGATATAAGCATTTCTTAACTATGGCAAATTATAAAGGTTAGGTGTCTTCAGTGAAAAAAACAAAAAAAAAAAAAAAGAAACAACCCCAACCAACCCTCAAACACACACATTCAAAAAAGAAACAAAAGAATCCTCTCCCAACTTCCTTCCTCCTGAGAGATAAACTTCCTTCCTGTTTCTAGAAAGCTAATGGCTATCTGATCACTCATGTCTAGAAAGACAAAGGAGGTCTGCTTCTTTTTGAAATTTATGACAAGTTACTTCCTGGATAACATCTAGGAGTGAGCAGAGTTTTGCAAACTGTTTTTGGAAATGCAAAAAGTAAGTTCTTTCCTCATTTTATAGTGTGGTCCCTTCTGAAATATATTTGGTATGCTTTATTTAAGATAGTTTAAGCAGAACTGCTCAAGTGCGTGTTAACCTTTGTGTTCATAGCTTAGTTGTTTTGCAGTTTGCTATGTTTCTGGCTCAGAGAAAAGTTCTAAACATATAGTCATTGTCACAAAATTTTAACTTTCTGTCAAAAAAGCCAGTATTATAATACTTTGCATTCTCTTACAGCTTGACTTCTATGAATAAAAATTTGGCTATATAATTCTGTTAATTAAGTACATGATATCTTTAACACTAATATATTTTAAATTCCACTTTTCTGACAAGATGCATCCTTATCATAGAAGCATAAAATCATAGAATAGTTGGGATTGGAAGGGACCTTAAAGACCATTTAGTTCCAGCCACCCTGCCATGGGCAAGGACACCTTCCTCTACACCAGGTTGCTCAGAGTCACATCCAGCCTGGCCTTGAACATAACTTCTCTGGGAAACCTGTTCCAGTGTTTCACCACCCTCATAGTAAAGATTTTTTTCCTGATATCTAATCTAAATATATTCTCTTTCATCTTAAAGCTATTCCCCCCTTCTCCTAACACTACATGCCCTTGTAAAAAGTGACACTTCAGATTTCTCATAGGCTCCCTTTAGGTACTGGTAGCTGCTCCAAGGTCTCCCTGGATCCTTCTCTTCTTCAGCCTGAACAACCCCACATATGTCAGCCAGTCTCCATAGGAGTGGTCCTGCAGCACTGTAATCACCTTTGTGGCCCTCCTCTGGACTCACTACAACAGGTTCACTTCTTCCTATATTATGGGCCCCAGAGCTGGATGCAGTAGTCTGCAGGTGGAGTCTTGCAGGAGCAGAGTAGAGGGGCAGAATCAAGTTCCTTGACCTGCTGGCCATGGTCCTTTTAAGTAGAGTATACCTGCTAAAGCTAATTACTGGTATCTTACTGATGTGTCATTCATCATGTATCAGGAATAGATTTTTAACACGATATCTTAATTTGCTAATCATTCTATTAGTAGTGTCATTTTTATTCACACTGTTCTCATAGTCTCACAGGTTTTCAGTAGCAAAGGGTAATACTGGCAAAACTGGGCCACTGCTTGTTTATTTTATTGATGTTTGCTTTTATTTTGGTCTCCTCTGTTATTATAATGATATTATTTGAAGAGTTAGTATTTGGATGTCTCCCTAGTATTGCATAATTCCCTGATACATATTCAGATTTTAACTGTAAGATCTAAGCTCATTCCTCCTCTAGTGTAACTGTCCTAGTCATCAAAAGGCATTTCAGGTGCTAAAAAATGCAAAACCAATTTCAATAAGCATGTGCTTCTTTTTAACCAAGGAAACTTTTGATATGGACATACCCCTTTATGGCAAAAGGATGTAAAATTATTCAAGAAAAAACTACGATAAGAACTCCCCAAAACCCAGATGTATTTTTCAGAATTATAACCCTTTAGAAATCCAGAGAAAGACCAAAAACCCCTCACAGAAACAGCTACCTAAAAACTCAAGAAGTCAACCATTTTGTGGACATTTTATACTCCATGTAAAGCATGTAAAGCTTTTGTACCCAACATATCTAACAACATTCATGAACAGAAAAATCTTTGTGGTGTCAATACTCTCAAAACCAGAATACTTAAAACCCACCACTTACTCTAGTAAACAGGAAAACAGAGTTTCTCAGCAAAGAATGATAATCAGCCTGGAAAGAGTGCAGTTGAACATTTTTTTTTGGTGGTGTTCAGTCTTAGGGTTTTTATTAGGTAACTGATCACTAGAGCTCTTGTTTTGCTGTTTTCTCTAAGTGACAGTTTTGCCATGTGTAGCTATAGTGGAAAAACCATAAAATTCAAGCAGGTTTGAAACAAAACATTCTGAGTTTTAGGGTCAAAAATGACCTAAAAAAAAAAAAATAAAGAAATGTTGAGAGTGAAAGTATGTTTAAGATTGGTATTAGCACTGTTAAAGTAAATGTTAGTTTCTAGCTCAGCCTGATAAAAGATTTTACTAATCCATGTTTAGCAGCTCTTGTAATAAAACTTCGGGATAGCTATGAATAAAAGTTTCATTATAACAAGTTTTACATGTCAGCTAAAAGCAGATTTCGAAGAAGAATGTTAGCTCTGTTTAAGATAAATTTGGGAGACAAGTTCTTAATGAAATTATTTAGGATCTCAGTAATGATCAAATTCATTAAACTTAATCACAGAGAAGTATAAATACCACAAAAGTACAAAATCAAAGAAGTAAAGAATGTAAACAATTCACAAGGCTGAAAATGTTAGAATTTATAAAGCTTGATGGGACAGAGCCTTGGGTGGCATGTTTTAGTGGGAAGTGTCCCTGCCCAAGGCAGGGGGGTTGGAAATATATGATCTTAAGGCCCTTTCCAACCCTAAATATTCTATGATTCTATGATTCTATAATGTCCACTTTGTGCAGACATAGTGGAAAAAGAATATAATTTGCTAGCATCTAACAAAAATGTACTGCTATTCTTAAAAAAAAAAAAAACAAAACCAAAAAGCAAAACAAAACAACAAAGAAACAAAGAAAAAACAGTGCTAAAGAACATTAGTGATGGGGTTTTTTTCAAATTTTTCAAATCAAATTTTTTTTTTGAGAAGAAAATTCCTCCAGCATCGGCACAGAGTATATCCAGCCAGAAAGCTACCTCTCATTTCTCTACAGTGTCTCCATGACCTCATCTTCCACTTCTTTTCTGTGCCTTTTCAGTTCAATTACCTTTGCAAAATCTGACCTCCTTTTTTAACTCTGTTCTTCTAAATTAAATACATGTGCCCCTTTTTGTTGCTCACTCCTTGTCTTAGTTTTCATATTAGTGTCCCGACTCCTGCAGAGACTCTCCATCTCTTAACGATTATTTAAAAAGAAGGTTCTTGTAGTTGTAGAATAAATTTTGTTCAATGAGACAGAGCCTGAGGGCACTTTTGCAGTTCAGTGGGTCTCGTCTGAGACATTTTTGGAAGCATACCACCTCACCAGTTTTTTATGTTGTCATTTGCATCAGAACTTCTGTACATCTTTGCTGAATTTCATGCCACTATATTGAGAGAATGGAAAAACTTCATAGCATTGTCCGTTGTCAGTGCTGCTGCTGATCCTGTAAATCAAGATCTGTAGTGAGATAGCACTATACATCCTGAATATTGTAGCACATAAGAGGAGATGCAGTTCCTTCCCGAGTTCTGTGAGAAATAAAACCACGCCTCAGCTTACTATCGTATTCTGTTGTGAAGTTCTCTTCTAGAGTGCATTTTTGCTTTTACAGATAGTTCATGCTGTTTGAGTTGAAAGATTTCATAGGAATACAACAGTTTTAATGAAATTCCACTGCAACTTCCAAAGTGGGAATGTTTCCATAAGAAGAAGGGACAAATACACCTTTGCTTTCTTTTAAAGTAAGGCCTCCTGATTCCTGTCTAGGATAAGGTACAGGTGGCAGAGAAGGAGCAAGTAAGGCATCTCAGCTACCATAACAAGTAAAAAAAGATATTGTAAAAATCAAACAAAACAAGAAATTGAACTGTGTTAATATTAAAGAGGAGGGTCTGGCATGAACAAGAAAAGAGGGGAGCTGATTCATAGAATCATCAGCCCTTTGAATGGTTAGGATTTGAAGAGACCTTAAAGATCATCTAGTCCAACACCCCTGCCATGGGCAGGGACACCTCCCACTAGAACAGGTTGCTCAAAGCCTGGTCCAGCCTGGCCTTGAACAATTCCAGGGGTGGGGTATCCTTTAAAGATATCAGTCTCTTTTCTTCTTTCCCTTTGAGACATAGAGCCATATCATGTAAATGATGCTACCTGTTTTCACCCCTTGGATTTTATTATCAGAATGTGAAATTGTGAGAAAAAAACATGTTGTTTTCGCAATATCGGGGTTTAGGTTAACCTACTAAGGAAATGAGACAAAGGGCTTAAAATACCATGACTCAAACAGAAACACTCTGTGATTAAAGATAATGCTATCTTTGTGCAACCTATGAAGCTAATCTGGCACAAAACTGGTTCTGTAGTTAAACAGGAAGTTGGGGTACCACATCTGCCAGAGAGTTATGAAATCAAACCATAAAAGAAGGCAAATAAATAAGAGGAAGAGGCTTACTAAATCGAGTAAGGGGAAATGTAAACAGGGAAGGAACAGTTAACATGTAAACTAGACACACACTGGATAGGCTGTAAAACTTGTAGTACCTAACCAATGGGGAAACAAGGAAGGGAACTTACAGATATGATAGGAAATAAAAGAGAAAGTTCTGGTTTTACTATGTGTGCCTACTTGCTAGGACACTCATTTTTTTTGCCAAAACATTAAATAAATAGCTGCTTCACTGTTGTGTCTGACCTGAGCCGTTACAACAGTTTCTAACGGATGTGGGCTCGTATAGTGTTTTACCTATGGGTCCTGCCTGAGCCTAGAGACATCTCTCACACAGTTACTTCAGTATGTCTCTATAGTACATCAAGCTCCATGTTGAAGAGCTTTGCTTGAACTAAGGTATATACTTAAATAAGATCCAAATAAATATGTATTTAATATTCAGTAATGATTATTCCAGTGGCAGAGAAGCCAGAATATCCTGTATGATTTATTCTAATATTTAGCTACATTTTGACTAAAAATATAGGTAAATTTGTAAAGAAAACTATTTTAATTCTAACAATGGTTTTAATTACATTGTTGTGTGATGGAGAAAACTACTTAACATGTTTTTGTTAAGAAGCAGTGTATATTAATAAACAGGGCAGAACAAATTAAGAATTCTATGTAGCAACATGATTTACTAACCTTTCAGTCTTCCAGTCAAAACCCTTTATTTTCTATTTTCCAAATACTTCATGCATCCTCTTGGATGCACGCAAAACAGGATAAGGCAAGCTACCTGTTAAGGCATTACTATGTCTCTGGAGCTCTTCATTGATGACAACAAACTGATTTTCAGCTTTCTATTCAAACTTGTTTGAGTAGATGCTGCTTGGGATCATCTGCATCATGAATATGTTTCACTCTTCCTACATTTCATGCAAAATTCCTGAAATTCACATCATGCCATGTTTTTCAACAGACACAACTCGCTGTTTGTCTGAATTGAAGAATATGGCTAGAAAAAGAGCAGTTTGTGCTTTCCTCACAGTATAGTTAGTTGCAGTGGTGACAATGGGACCTGTAACAAGTTCACTTAGTGGGACAGCTATGCAAATGTAGTTGAAAATGCAGAATCCCAAGGATGAGCTTGTTTAGATTCTGCATCCTGCCTACTAGAGGAAGTAGAATTAGCAGGTGGGGGAAGAACACTTGCAGTGCTGCATTATTGTAGATGGTTTATTAGAGCATATTTGTAAGCCTTAAAATGTGATATCAAAGGGGTTTTCTTTGTCAGGTATTTCCCTTAGGTGTATCTCTGTGCCATAGCACTCCCATTTCTCATGTAGTGGATAGATGCTGTTGGCAGTTGTGTGATAGTCCAGGCCATGGCTCTGATTTAAAAAAAAAATCCACTTTGATTTGGCATTAGCATTCAGACAGTGTAACTGGACCACAGTCTGTCTGCTTCATACTGGGGGGAAGTTCAGGTTGGATATTAGAAAGAAGTTCTTTACTGTGAAGGTGGTGAAGCACTGGAACAGGCAGCCCAGAGAAGTGGTGAATGCTCCATCCCTGGCAGTGTTCAAGGCTGGGCTGGACAGAGCCTTGGGCAACATGGTTTAGAGTGAAGCATCCCTGGCCATGGAAGGGGGTTGAAACTTGATGGTCTTAAGGTCCTTTCCCACCCAAACCATTCTATGATACTATGATAGATATACTTCTGTGATCTGTGATCTGTTTTGATCCTGGCCAGACCAGTGCCATGCACATCTCTCAATGCTTTCTGTATGTGCATGTGAAAGCATGAAGAGGTAAAAAACCCTTTTCTTTCCGTAAGATGTCTCATTGAACTTTTTTACACTACTTTTAAGATGCTATTCCTAATTCATAATCTGATTCCTCTTATAGGAATAGCCCAGACTTTGAAAAATGGCCCGGATAGCAACATAGAATCATAGAATCATGTAATATTTAGGGCTGGAAAGGACCTTAAGATCATCTAGTTTCAACCCCCTGCCATGGGCAGGGACGGCTCCCACTAAACCATGTCACCCAAGGCTCTGTCCAACCCAGCCTTGAACACTGCCAGCGATGGAGCATTCACAATTTCCCTGGGCAACCCATTCCAGTGCCTCACCACCCTAACAGTAAAGAATTTCTTCCTTCTATCCAATCTAAACTTCCCTATTTAAGTTTGAACACGTTGCCCCTTGTCCTATCACTACAGTCGCTACTGAAGAGTCTGACCTCAGCAGCCCTATAGGCCCCCTTCTGATACCGGAAGGCTGCTATGAGGTCTCCACGCAGCCTTCTCTTCTCCAGACTGAACAGCCCAAACTTTCTCAGCCTATCTTTATATGGGAGGTGTTTCAGTCCCCTGATCATCCTTGTGGCCCTCCTCTGGACTTATTCCAAAAGTTCCATGTCCTTTTTATGGTGCACGCAGAACTGCACGCAGTACTCCAAGTGAGGTCTCACAAGAGCAGAGTAGAGACGTAGGATCACCTCCCTCGACCTGCTGGTCACACTCCTTTTGATGCAGCCCAGGATACGGTTGGCTTTCTGGGCTGCAAGCACACACTACCGGCTCATATTCATTTTCTCATTGACCAACACCCCCAAGTCCTTCTCCACAGGGCTGGTCTGAATCTCTTCTTTAAACAGTTGTGACACAGGAATTGTGAGTGCAACCAGTGTGTGAATGAAAATTCTCAGAAATGTCTGGGAGTGTGTTTGCCCTAAATTGTTAGTGTTAGAGAGATAAACTTAATTTTTATTGAACAGGGACCACAGAATTACAATAAGATGTGTGTAATAAAAGAATCCACTTGCAAAAAAAAAAAAAAAAAAAGGAAAGAAATTAAAAAGCTTGAACATTTGTTACAGGATGACAGACATTGCAGTGGGAAGAGAGCAACAGCCGAACAGTCTGACACTGTGGGAAGTCCACCTTGGAAGGAGAACCCTGCTGTGGGGCACCTGAACCCAGCCAGGGATCACTCATACAAGACAACATGTGGGGACCCTTTCATGGTGTGTGGGGCGCTGTGCGATGTTTCCCTCCTAAGCAGGTCAGTGAGAAGTTGTGAGTGGTGGGGGCAGTAGTGCTTAACATGAAATGCAGAAAATATGACAAGATTATCTTGGGAATAGTTTTATGCCCTAGGAGTCTCATGAGGTTTCTTTTCCTCATTAGCTCATTTTTTTCATCTTCAATGCTATTTTGAAATTTTAGTGACTTCTTTTCTGGTGCAGCCTTGTTGTTTCTTTTGGGGTGGGCTCTTAGAGAATGGATGGTCCATGTGACTTCTTCCATCTGTACATGCTTTTTCTAAAAAAACAAACAACAGATTGCATTGATGGTGATATTCAGGGGAAAAAACAATCTGCTAATGACATTGTTTCTCTTTGTGTGTTCTACAAAATGATTTTATTCTACCCGTTCATTCTTACCAAACAACTCTATTATGCATAATGTTTTATATTTTTGCACTTCTAAAAATACATAAAATCTCATTTGGTTAAGAAAAGAAGTTAAAGGAATCTTTATAGCAACATTTTCTTAAGGTTTCCCCTCCAAATGATTAGATAATTCCACAGACGTGTTTCATGATGACAGTTAAGTTTTCACATCTTATTATTGATTATTAGAAAAAATTTAATTGGAGAAGTGCAAAGTATTTAAAAAAAAAATTTGAATAATCAACTAATTGGTTTTCAATGGTCCATGAAATAGATGAATTATTCAGTCTTCACAATCTAAACTCTTCAGATTTAGATAAGATAAGCTTTCCAAAAGTACAGGTTCAAATCTTGAATTAGAAGTACATTCTACTTCAAATGAGCGGGGATCATGGAATTTATCTTTAATTTTCATTGCATGATAAGATGTGTCAAGAATGCAAATAATGAAAAATACTGGAAAAACACCATTTTTTTCTTTTTTTTTTTTTTTTTCATTTAGATCCAGAAGCTGACAACTAAGTTGGTATTCCTTTGGGGATTTTGAAAATCAACAGTGTAAAAATGGGATGAATACTTGCATATCTGTATTATCTGAAGCTTTTTTTAACACAACTTTAGTGAAAAAAATAAAAATATTTTCATTTTACTGTTTAGTTATTTAGTGTAAAAAGGATTGTTAGCAAAAAAAGAATAAATGTGTGACTACATTTATTCCGCTGCTTATTGATATTTCAGTACTGAAATCTAATGCCTGATTCCAGAAAGGCAGAGATCTTAAAAAGAGTATAGAGGCTTCCCGTCTCTTAAGCAGGTCATTTCTTCTGGAGAGAGCTACAGATAGGTCAAACAAGGCAACATCTATTTTGCGTAGTGAAAACATCTGTATTATGGGGTTGTTTTTGAGTCTTGTGGGGAATTTACAGCTTATGCACATTGAACGAGACATAATGAAAAAAATAGCTAATATAATCTTGTAGAAAATCAGTCACAGAAATTCCTGTCTTCCTTCTAGAGTTCCCTTCTGAAAGTGTATGCCTAAAAGAAGAAGAGCACACCTTTGAATAAAATCTATTAATTGTTGAACTCATGGAAAAAATACCTGTGTTGTCCATAATTCTCAGCTATCAAGATTATTCAGCAAAATATTTCTACTCCTCAAGCTCTAACCACCAGGCAGGATGCAGGATGAGACCTCTTCTCCACTTGTCTTTTTGGAAAACTAAAGCAAGTGGGAACCTGACCTGGTAATGTGATGACAAGGACAAATCCAATAGAACCCCTTATTAACCAATCCTTAAAGCAACACCGCAGTAGATGCACTTGTAGAAAACATAGTGGAAGATGCAACATTTATCAATGACTATTAACAGGTTTATACCTATTTTTACACATAAATGTTTCACAAAACCTTTATAGACATATTTGGAGGATTTAATCTCAAATTTAGATTCAGACTCCTGCAGTGAAACTATGTCAGTGTGTTAGATTGTCTGAAGGAAGGCATTTTACGAGCAGTTTTCTTAGGTCTATGGCAGACCAACCTTTTGGGATTCTCTCCAAAAGCAGCTTTATTGAATCTAAATAGGCATCTCAAGGAAAACACTAACAGTGGGTATGATTACATTTGGTCCTACAATTTCCATGCATCGCATCTGAAGTTAGTGTTTCTCTTTCCTTATTTTCTTTTTTTTTGAATGAAATTTTGAATGCTATAACTTTGTCAGGATCTTGGATAATATCTTTATCCTTTAACACTAAGAAATAAAATTGATCTGTTAGCACTTTCAGCTTGTCTTTCTGCCAAATGCCAAATTGTTTCCTACCTGACTTGAAACCATCATCAGCCTGCTATACTTCTAAAAATCTCAGATAATTCGGTATCATATCACTACCTTCAGAAACAAGTTCAATGCCTGCCATATTTAATCTCTCCATTTTGCCATCTACATTAATTTCTAATAATGTTCTTTTAGAGGAAAAACATAAATCTTTTCATCCCTTGATATTTATGTGCTTTAAATAGCTCTAGATTCATTACCTACGTAATAATTTCCACATGATCTTTGCTCATCCATAGTACCATTTAATATTATTGCTATCAAATATGGACATTTTCCAACAGTTACTTAAGAGATCCGATTCACGCAAGGTCATTTTGAGGTAAAATAACTTACTTTAGCTTGTATGAGAAAACCATTTCTAGTGACATTAAAAAAAAAATAGCAGTCCTGTTCCAGACTTGCCATAATGGCAAATGTGTCAAGTCAATTAACCTGGATTGACAGCATAGCACATATATCTGTACACTTGTCCTACTCTAGCACTGTGCTTCTCCGACCTAGAGTCTCACACAGAGCAGCAGATGTTTATCAAGATTCTCTGTAATTGTCAACATTTCTCTGAAGAAGACACATCTAGCTTGAAAAAAATTAAATGTGCAAGCACAGGCTTCATCACTGTTCAGACTTTGATATTCAGCAAGTTAAAATAAGACCTTAGTCAGTGCTATCTCTCTCATTCTTTTAGACTGGCAGACTAAAAGTACAAACAAGGCTAGTAATTCACAGCACAGATGGTGCTGAAGACTGAAGGCTGTACTGGAACTAAAACAAACTACTCATAGAATTTGGAGATTATATAAAAACTGGGACAATTTATTATAAAAGCTGCAACAAAAGCAACTTGAAGTGGGAGGGATTGTCAACATTATTTACATCTTGGAGTGATGTAAGGTGGCTGAGGTGTGATTAATCAGATGGAAGAAGTTTGAATTTACCTGCAGATATTTTCGTAGATTACAGACAATGGCCAAATATTGATCACATTCAATGGGCATGTGTTATTATTATTTTACTATATTTTTTTAAGAGAACATAAAATGAAGAAAAACTCAGTAGTCTATTTGACAAGGATTCTGAGACGTCTGGATTGGTCAGGCAAAGATAGCATGCTTAGAAATTTGGACTTATATTTTTAATAATTTAAAGAGAAAAAGGAAAACAAAATGGGCATGGGGATCTATTTCCAATTCTCAAAGAAAAGTTCTGGAGGCTGGTTTAGGACAATTTTTTTTTTTTTTTTTTTTCAGTAAAAGAATGGAAGGAGGCCTTGTAAAGCAAATTTTCTTTTTTATTCTACATGCTGTTGTAGCTAGGAAAAGATAAGCAGGTAGGCACAGTGTCTATCTACTGTTGAATAAAGAGTACAATGCATTCTTTCAACAATCATAATTTTAATCAAAGACCTTTTAAAGAGAGTAAATTACTTTAAAAAAATACAGTAAATTACTAAGTAATTCCTTATAAAGAAGGAATTTTGAGATTCAATGAAATATGTTTTACATTGCTCCACATTGAAAGAGGTCCCTTACAATAACATGAGGCAGGAGTCTATGCACATTGGCAGTAACAAGTTAAATCTTTCAGATATAATGATGGGATTGTATCCTTCCTAGAGAGAATGGAGGCACCACAATAGTCCATTGAAGAACTCTATTCAGTGAACAAGACTGGTTAAAAGCAGGATGTTGACACTGTTAAGAAAGAGACAAATATCATACGTTAATATTGAAAATATTACAGTTTCATTATTATGGCAGTAATTCATCCATATGTTAAACGCTGTATCTTTTTAAAGTGATATTTCAGAACTAGACAAAATTTATGTAATCTAATTTTCACTGGTGAGAAGGATAGGACAAAGACTTCATTCAGTGAAGCAATGGAAAGGCTTAGATTTTATGATTTGCAGAAGGAAGGACGGAAAGTAAATGCGATAGTATAACATTCAAGTAAGGCTAATAGAACTGCAGGATCAATTGTACCAAATCTCTTTATCTGATGTTAACATAATACCGCTTTATTTGATTTTGCTAGTGGCTCATATAACATTTAGAGCACTGAATGGTTGAAAAGAAAATAAAATCTGGGTCTGACGTTCTGTAGGAAAAAAGGAATGTATGAATGTATATAAGGGGGAATGATGACAAAGGTATATCTTGCCTGGATTCCTGTCAGCATAGCTACACAGACAAAATAATGATCAATGTATTTTCTGTTTAGATTATTTTGTAAGAAATGTTTATTAATAAATTGATCCAACTAAGAAGCCTCATGATAAATTCCTCTTATTATGTCAGCTACAATAAAATCAGGAAAAGGCTTGATAAAGTCCCTCCCCCCTTAAATTAGAGATTATCCAAACTGCTAACTAAACTTGGTTCATGTCTTTCCCGACTGTAAAATCATTTGCATAACAAAAAGAGCACTTGAAATTGTTATATTGCAAGAACTAAAAACAGTTTACTAAATATTTTTCTACTCCTGATCTTTACTGAAGGAAGCATATTTCTTCAGCTTCATGAAATAAGTAATCTAGTAGATTTGGTTCCTAAAGGCAGGCTTTATTAAGTAGTTCAGCTTGATGATGAATCCAAAAATGAACTCGAATATCTAATTTGTAACACCTTAGGTGTTATTCCATGTATAATTTTTTCACATGTTGAAATAGCAGTAGTCCTTGTTTAATATCATTCTGTCTAAGAATAATGTAATGAAAGTGACTACACTTCTTAAAACTAGGAGTTATACAATAGGATATAAACTTATAGTGCCTTCTGGATCTCTGAATGCATAGATAAGCTATATAATGTCTACTATACAGTAAAATATGCACAGCCAGGTATTCAGATGCAAATTAACACTTAAAAATTTTGAATGTGCAGTTGCTGATGGATGCTGTGAGAGTATGTGGAAGAAGACTGCCTGCTCCTTCAAGTGCATCTTGTCAGAGTCTTTCTCAATGGACAAAGGTCATTTCAATGCAAAAAGGCATAGTAAGAAATGGAGGAAGCCATGAGCAATACCAGACAGAAACACAAACCTGACCAGTAGACGGTAAGAGAGATAGTGACGAGAGCAAACTTGACTAGACACACTAATTGATAAGAATATGTATAATGTGGAAATGATTATTTTTTCAGTAAGATTATCTAACCTTGTCAAACTGAGATGATAAGGAAAGGGAGCGGGACAAACATGCAAAGACAGAGAACCTGACCATACCAATACTTAGAGCATCTAAAACTACATGTACTTCTGACCAGAGAGCATGCACACATATGTGTATGTGTGTCTTTGTTCATGTGTGCCTGCACCTCCTAATAGACCATGTCACCAAGGCTCTGTGCAAGCTGGCCTTGAAAACTGCCAGGAATGAAACATCTATCACTTACATGGGCAATCTGTGCCAGTGCCTCACCACCCTCACAGTAAAGAACTTCTTCTTTCTATCTGGCCTGAACTTCCCCTGTTTAAGTTTGAACCCACTACCCTTTGTCCTATCACCACAGACCCTAATGAAGAGTCTCTCTCCAGCATCCTTGTGGGCCTCCTTCAGGTATTGGAAGGCTGCTATGAGGCCTCCATGCAGCCTTCTCTTCTCCAGGCTGAGCAGTTCAACTTTCTCAGCATGTCTTTATATGGGAGGGGGTCTCCAGCCCCCTCATCATCCTCACAGCTCTCATCTGGACCTGCTCCACCAGCTCCATGTCTTTCCTGTGTTGAGGATGCCAGAACTGTACACGATACTTCTAGGGGGGTCTCATGAGAGCAGAGGGGGAAGATAACCTCCTTTGACCTGCTGGTAGAGTTGCTTCTGATGCAGCCCGGTATATGTGACATTAAAACATAGCTTTTGAAGAGCAGAAGCCATGCTTTTCTATCATTTAACAGATGCCATAGAGGATAATGTTCAGAACATTGATACGTCTTATGTTTTATAAAAATATTTTTTTCTTTTCCTTTTTATGTTTTATGTTTCTGCTGTACAGTTATGAGGGAAACATCTCTCCTATAATCATGAAGACACTGTTGTCTTTATTTTCATTTGGTTTCATCTAAGTGGCATTTCGCATCTGCATAATAGATGGTTGATATATTTTCTAATTGCTCTCTGTTTCTACACAATTTGCTACATTTTGTAGTTATTTTCAACTATTTTCACTAGTCAAAATTCTCACTCTGCATTGGATGTGCCTATTAAGTGTGTTTCAGGTTTGCAGGGTTCATTCTAAACAAAATTGTAAGTATCAGTAAACATGCTGCCTCTGAGTTCTAAACATTTTTTGGTAGATTGCAATTAAGAGACAGGGTTTGTCTCTACTGGATGGAAAGTTACCAAAGCTACATATTTCTGTTTATTTGTTTGCTTGTGTGTTTGTTTTAGTTGATTATATAGTTGTTTAATTGCTCATGTGTGAAAGCTTATTTTCAAGGGGTTTTTTTTGTGTGAGAAGTTAGGATGCCTGCATAGTAGCACACCCTGTAACTACCAAGTCTTATTTCAGAGAGGATATTTGGTCTTTTCCCTTCAGGTCTTATGCCCATTTCTGTGGCAAGAACATTTCATTGTGACGTTTTGAGAACTTAATTTATTTCTAAAACTGCTCCAGTGAAGCTCATCTGATTGTTTCTTATTGAGGACAATATGTTCCTTCTAGATGATATTAAAAAAAAAAAAAAAACAACAACGCAAACAAAAGTAGGTTTCCTTATAAGGAAAGCTTAAGAAACCTTAGGTTTCCTAAGGAGGCAAAAGGCTGAGATGCCAGAGTGGTTTGCAAAGGACAGCATGGTGCTAACACGTTTCTCCATACAGCTAAACCGGTTTTCTTTGATCAGACTAGGCATCTGGAGAGGCCAGCCTACTCACTTCAAGTGAATACAGTGTGCTTGCATTCATCCTTTTGCTGTAGGACTGCTTTAAGAAGCATTTTAGGAGATATTTTTCGGTCTGGAATATCGGTTCTTAAAATCATTTACTTAGTCTGAAGCTCCAGTCTGGATCATGATTTCCCAGGATCAAACCAAAATGATCACTAATCTAATCAATTCTAAAGTCACATACTTTCTTTTTAAAATAAATGGGATTGTCATCGATGGTGTCATGGGTTCAGCAGTAGCAGTCATTTTTCCCCTTCTCGGTAGCTGGTGCAGTGCTGTGTTTTTGACTTTCGGC
>JANRGW010050770.1:0-24571 GCA_024733675.1 Psilopsiagon aymara | reverse complement strand
CCAGGAGCAGAGGGAAGAAAAAAAGGGGAGGTGAGTGAACAAACTGCGTGGCTGATTTATGGTTTAAACCACGACAACCCCCCTTCCCCTTCTTCTGTTCCTCAGCCCCACATAGGGATGTGACCCAGATTTCCCTTCAGAAAATCCTGTTCTTCTAGAGGCAAGGAGAGTTCTTGTCTCACAGGGGAGGAGGGAGTCCTGCAAACCAGATTCTGCGTATTTGTCACTTGCTGCCTATGGCAAGCATCCGTATCTGAGATTATCATTTAGATTCTGTTTATGCAACATGCAGTCCCAACGCAGCTAGAGTTCTGAGGATAGTCTGGCAATATTACAAATAAATCATAGTAATAGTTGTTAGTAACTGAGTGCTGACAGTAATATTCAGGCTGTAATGACCATTGTAACCTAAAAAAACTCCAAGGAGCTTTGCTGTTTTCAAGAGAAAAATGTATATCCTTAGGCTGAAAGGTAATTTGGTTGGAATGGTACATTTCATTTGTAATGAATGCATCCAGACTTAACACTGCCTCGTTGCAGAATATGCAAAACCAAGATTTGACAGTAAAATTCACTGCTCCTGAGTGTGGCACAGTGCTGCTTCTATGGGCAGAATATAGTTATGCATTAGAGATCAAAGGGGGACTTTTGATAGTTTTCACCAAAATGCATCGACTTTAGGCAATAACCAGTTTTGTGATGGACAGGCTGGTGTGTCATGTAAGTATAAGTTCTTTTTCAGGGAGATAGTATTTGGAGACAGGTTTCTGCTAAATTTCACAATTATTTTAGTTGGAGTAAACAACTCTAAATTCTTTCTGCTGCAGTTTCTATAATGAGTGCTATTTTAAGAATCCACCCAAGGCTCTAGTCATGAAGAAACAAGTGCTTGACGGGGTTGCATTCACTCTAGAAAATAAAATCAATGTTCTGCTTGCAGCTCTTGATAGACCTTTCCACTATTGTGCCTTGTAATAGAGGAGAAGGGAAAGTTAATGCTGATCCATATGTTCTAACACTTCAGGAACCAAAGTTTTTTCCCTTTGGGATTAAGATTATCACTCCTCTAATGTAGACTTTGGTACAGTTATCTATTTCTTGTTGAATTCAATTACCTATAATACATGCCTCATGAGAATTTTCAGAAGGCACCATTCACACAGATCGTAGCCAGCACACCAACAACAGGTGTGCCTCACTCCAAAGAGAGAGCTTACTTCCTGCTTACTTCCATGTGTCATTCTCTTAGACTGAAAAAAGTTTGATTTGGTACTTTCTTAATTTGCTTTGGTATACTTATGCAGAAAACGATGGTTTTGGAAGATACAGTCGTCTTCATCATACAGTATCTGTTACTTCAAAGCTAAACACTTGTAGCTTGGAAAATTTGCATTTCCCATAAATGAAAGAGTTTATAATTTATGTATTGCTTTCTCATAGCAAAGCTGTTTCCTTTTTATGGGGAGACTGATTTTCATGAAAGTTCCTTGAAGCTGATGGTAAAACTGAAGTAGCAAGTTAATGATCAGAAGTACCAGAGAATATTCTGTGAATGCTAAATTGCAGAAAGCTATGTGGATATATGAAAGACATATAGTTTTTGTTGGTGGTAGGTGTTTATGGACTGAAGAAAGATTTTTTAAGTTTCTTCTCCCAACTATCCATTATTCTGTGTATGCCATTGGACAAAGATCTCGTAGAAACTCATGATTTGTGTCTTTTCAGATGAATGTCAGGATTCTCTGATTCTTCCCAGATTTATTTTAAGAGCAGAATTTAAGTTACAGCCTCAAGATTAGCTGTGAAGTCCCAGGCAGAGGTCACTAAGTATATGGATGTATGATTATTGATGTCAGTGTAAGGATTTTGCTTACTAGAATTGTCTCTCACACACACAGCGAATGGTTGAATAATTTACTCAGAATTACCAATGCCTCCTACTAATTATCTATTTTAATTTACTATGAAATGTATTTTATTGTTTAGAAATAATGATTCAACCCTGTACCACGATGAGCAGATAGTTTAAAGTATATGGGGTACTTAGCTTTAGAGAACAGGCGAGAGAAAAGTTTCTTCAGTTCATTTGTGTAGATTGTGTTCCAAGCTATCTGAATTGAGAACATTTTAGATAATGTTATGAGGGTTTTTTATACTCTCAGGTCCCACTTGAGCTTAATGGTCTCAGCAGAATCAGCGGCAAAACTTCCTGGTCCTCTAATAGAGCTAGTTTTCTTGGAGAGGCTTGGGTGTGTAAGGGAGACAAGAAGGAGCTTTGTAATTAGAATTGTTACATGGTAGTCTGACTTAAAGTAGTTCACAGCTTGTCAGAGAAACTAGCAATTAACTGTGAACTCTGTAAAATTTCCATCCTTAGATATAAAAGAGAAACCTCTTCAATTGGTAATTATCATTGTGGACTGTAAAAATACAGTTCCTTTCATTGGAAACCATTAGTTTTGTAAGATGGAAAGGGGTTTACTCTGAAAATGTTGGTCAACTTAAAACCTCAGTATGATTCTGTTAAATAAATAAATAAAAGTCTCGAAATTCATTCAGCATGTGTGCAACAAAACCACAGGGAGTGTTTTGCAGGAGCAGAAGCTGCTGAGAAAGAAGCCAGTAGAGGGAGGGTATTGTGGAAGGAGAACACAATATTGGTTACCCCTTAATGAGCTTAGAGGGGTGGAAGACTTAAGATTAGATGACAGTAAGCTCACAAATAGAAGCTGAAGCATTTGGGACAGGCTGTGTATCCCTCATTACCTCTGGAGTAAGAGACTGTTCAACTAAGACATTGACCTTCGTGCTGTAACAGACTGTTTCCCAACAGGTTCGTGTAACAGGACTGATCCAAATTCCTCAGAAAGATCTGGTTTTCTCCTCAAGAGGCATTTTGTAATAGGAGGTATATTGCTGCTTTTCAAGAAAAAAGTTTGAAAAGAGTTCATGTCATTTAGGTGTACCGCATCCAGTAGGAGCATTTGAATTTGGAAGACTGGAATCTCCCAAGCTCTTTTTAGAAATTAATTCGCAATCATTATGTGTATTTGCAACAAATCCAATACCTGGGAGACCCTGTCCTGGACTCTCCTCATTCAGAGTACTTGCAAACAAAATTACAGCGATGTCTTATGGACCACAACTGATTTCAGTGAAATTTTTAAACAAAATATATTAGAATGGGTTTGAGAGCAGTAGAAGTGCCCTCCTTAAGTTCACAAGTGCCCGGTTATGGCAAAGATGCCTGTCATTTTTAACAAGGTCAGCAAAGCCAAATTGCACAGAGGATTGCTTGTTGGTCAAGTGAAGGTACTACCTTTGTTTTGTTTTACGTGTGACAGATGCACCGCTGTGACTTGCAGAGTGATTTTTTGAGATTAAAAAGCTCACTATTATGACATAGCAGAGTAGCATTTTTATTATACATAGGATATTTCCAGACTATTGATTTTGCAGCAAATTAGGCTAAGGTAGGTAGATAGTGATTATTTTAGAAGACTGGTTTAAAACTTACCTAAAATATTTTTTTTATTCCTGTTTAACTAATTTGCAGGTTTTTACTGTAAACTGTATTTTAGGAGGCAAAAGTATCTATTGTTTGAAAGTTTCATCACAATATTCATGCCAGTGAAAGCTTGGCTGCCTGTTTTCTCTGCAGACTTATGTAAATTTCTAGGGGCCTTGTGTGAATGGAGGGAGTCTGAATTTGTGTCCATGGTAATCTGTTCAATGTGTAGAGGAAGTTACAATGGCATTAACCCATGAAAAGGATCAGTTGTTTTCGTGCAAAGCAGTCAAGACATACTTTGAATTCAGATAGTCAACTTAATCAGAGCTGGACATCGTTTTTGAGGTTTCTCTTTGAAAAAGCTTAATGCTGGTCGCCTGCTAAGTGAAAATACATTATTTATCTTTAAAGGGGCATAAAAATTGAGCAGTAAGCTGAAGGATGGATAAATCCCTGAAATAACTTCAATAAAAATGATTAAATCCTGCAGTTATTTATAATCTCTATTTGAGCATTTAAAGGCATAAAAATGCCATAGCTGTCCTGGCTCATTACCTGTCGTCTGCTGCTGGGAGCTGAGTGAATTCACGTGGAGCTTCTTTAGGACTGGAAATTCAGCAGTGCCAGTCCTCACTGCCTTCCTGGCTGCAGTGGGAGTCCTGCCCAAGCAGGGATGGCCAGCACACTGAGGGTCTTGAGCAAACACAGTGATTCAGGATCTTCTATCAACCTTCACAGGACATAGCAAGAATTCCGGTCTAGTTTCCTACCTCATCTTGCTTTTTCTCAGACATAATCCTGATGCTGGTTCAGCTGCCCTGGAAAGGAAGTGATTGAGACTGTATTCCCCCTTACCTTTACCAGAAGAAATCATATGTGGCAGCCTCATTTGGGTTTTTCTCCTGCTTTTAGACTAAATTGCAGTACAAGGTTATGTTAAGCAACCTGTGTTTATTTGGCTGTTCAGCAGAGATTTAGTTTGCAAGATTAAATAATACTTGTCTCAGCTTCATTTGTTTAAGCAAGTGAAAGTAATAGATCCTTCTGCTCCATATCTTAATTAATTTGCTACAGGATATTTCCACAGATTACTGCTAGACTTGTATTAGGGGTGACTTGCTTTTGATGATGATGAGAACGACAAGGCTGAAAATAATAAATACATTTTGTGTAAGAAAATAAAAAGTTCAGTTCCTGCAGTTCCTGTAAGGTTTTTTATAGTATCTATCTAGTACTACTTGAGCTCTTTGTACCATTTACCACTTTATACAGCTAAATGAATTTGCTGTATTTGCTGAGTGAAGATGCTTTTAGAGAGCATTGGAACTCCATTTCCTGACCTTCCTTGAAAATGGCATTACCCAACAGCTTTCTAGTGGGAAGAAGCAGGTATTTCAGTGCAGAGCTCTGAATTAACACAGCAGGAACAGCTGGTATTTGCCCCTAATCCAATTTAAAAGCTGTAAATTCCCAGAATTATGTTCATAAGAGCTACTGTGCCTTGTGCGTGTTCACCAGTGGAGATGTTTGGACAGTAAAACTGCAATGAGAAACACTGTAACTGCTCAAGGCGACCGCTGATGGATGATCAAAATTTGAAAATACCACATCTCTATAGAAAGTGTACTCTGTAGTGTTTCTTAGGCCAAAATCTGCTCTATCGTATTCTCTTATAAGAGGACTGCAAGGCAATACTGTCTAAAACCAGCATTTGATTTTTGAACATGGTGGATATTGCAACATGAAAGAGTCACATAATCACTAGTTCTGTAAGCCAGCTGCAGTGGATGGATCTGAGATTTTTGCATTTATTAGGTATATCAGTTCACAGTCATGTTTTGCTGTCTCTGACAGAATTTGAGGCTGCTAAAAAGCATCTAGGGACACATTCCCTTGAATCTAAGCAAGGGAAGAGTCAGTCATATCACTTCCTTTAGCCAACTTTTGAAGTTAACTTTGTTGCTTACCTTGATGCCAGTAGAGCATCTGTAATAGAGCAGTAAGTGATGTTTATATTACGTTTTAATAGTAGCTGCATTTCATTTAGGACAAACATTACTCCTGTTTCGGATGCTCTGGGTCATTCATGTGTGGTATACAAATAACAGGAATAGCCATGTTCAGTCATACCTAAATCCAGTATTGCCTGACAGAGGCCAGTGCAGACGCTTCAGAATAATGGGCATAAAATCCCACACTAGGCAGAAGTGAGATGTTTCCCAAGTCTTTTCTCATGTTTCATGTGTGCCAGGTGCCTTTCTAAATGTACTGTGATAACTCCAAATATTCTTGGTATCTTTACAGCTATTTTAGTCTTAATTTATCTGTTAGCCTCTGCCATTTCTTGCAGTGATGACTGCCTAGATGTGAAAAAAATGCATTATTTCACTGGGTTTTTTTACTTTCAGTTTTCTCATAATGCCCCTGGGTGTCCTTGTTCCTCTAGCGAGAGGGGGAACAAAAGTTCCCAGTCTTCATCTTTGTAACATTCATTATTCTTTGTATTTGTTTTCTTCCCAAAATCATCATTTTTAACCTTTTCTTTCCACCTCCCTTTATTTGGAACTTTTCCATGGTCACTTTCATCAGTGTTCCCTCTCACTCGTGTTCTGCTTAGTTGTTTCTGAGAGGGCAAGACCAGCACAGAATGCAGTTTTCCAGGTGAAACCACACTGATGATTTGTGTTAAGGTGCAATAATGCTTTCTTCATCATTTCTGACCTATTTCAAAATTTCTGCTTGGGCTCCAGCTATACAGTGAATGAAGAACTTGATTTAGCCCTGGTCTCTTCTATCACGTTATGCAATTAATTGAAAACCCAACAAAGTAGAAGTATTTTAGTAGTTTTCAGTGCCCCCCCCCTTTTTTTTCCCTAATATTTTTTGCTGTTGCATCTGTCAAAGCTGAGCAGATGTAGCAAAAGCTGAATCTGAACAGAGGTAGCAAAGCTGAATCTTTCGGCATTGTACACATTTACCTTGCTTGCTATAGGTTTCTGAACTTCCCAATTTAAATAACTTCCCAATTTAAATAACTGAAACCCAATTTAAATAACTGAAACATCAGCACATTGCAGTATTTCATCACCCTCTTGAATCTTTGAATTTAATCAACTGTGTTCTGGAAAATCAGTAGATATTTTGAAGACTTCTAAAAAGTGGCATGGCTTTCAAAACTGGAGTATTTTTATTTTGGGGATCTTTTAAAAACTCGTGCATTTTATTTGCTAAATGTTAGTGTCAGTGTACTAACTTGTCACCCTTGCTGTCCCTTGAATTACAACTTGCATTGTAGTCATCACTGTTTAATGGTTCATCTGCTGTGATCTTTCTGCTGTGCATGTTACATGAGTTTCTCAAGAATGGCCTCTGTTTCTGTTCAGGAGCTACTTTTCAGATTTGCATCTGCATTGTTCTGCTAAGCTTTGTCCTGTTGGGCCCTTTGACCATTTTACATATGGTCATTGAAATCTTACTGGTTTTTTACACTGTGCTGGTTGTTTCTTGCTGCTGCCCAATAGGGATTTAGTTTGCTTTCCTTTGCTAGACTTTGTAGTGTAGCCATATTTTTATGTATAAGGTCTCAGACTTTGTTCTGGCATAGAGTCAGCTCTGTGTTCCTCTCCAGTTTTATTTTCCCCGTGTGTTTTCAATGGCCTAGAAGTTTAAACCCTTCTTGCTCACTCAAGGAAGAGAGTTTTAGCACTCTGTTCATTTTCTGTTTGGGCCAGCACCCTTAATTGGAAGCATTAATAAGAAAACAGGCAGTGAGAGAGCTTCTTCTAAGTCTATATGTAAACTTCCAGGCCATCCCCTATTGATAACTTCGACTTACTAGGCATGATGTGTAAGTCAGGCTTCCTCCCTAGCACAATGACCGAAGTGTCTAAATGCCTCTAGGACAAAGCATCCTAATTACGTGCCCAGCGAATATTCACAGAAGACACACTGAATCCAGTCTATTGAAGTTTTCCCCCATACCATAAAACCTTTATATAAATATTCATAAGAGAGGGGGAGACAAGCACACACACACTTCACAGGCTGCTAATTAATGCCTTTACCCAGGGCTTTAGTGCTCTACACCTAGACCAAGGGAAGGTGTCTCTTTATCAAGGGCTTTGAGGACTTTGAGAGCTTGCAATGGCGGTTCAGTGTTAAAATCTCTTTCTAGAAATTCTTTATCACTTGAGAGCCCAAACCCCTTAGCTCTGTTGGAAGTTAACATCCAAACAGAAAAGAGTTTGGCAGGTGAATTTTCAGTGTGGCAATGACTTTATGAGTCCTAATCTAAATTCACAAGTCACTTTATGTGCATTGAAACTTACTTACAAGATTTAAGCATGTTCAAATCATTAACTCGCAATACATTTTTAGATAATGTTTACCCCTTATTCTGGTTGCTGTTAATTGATAAAGCAATTAATTACTTCATTAATTGGCAATAAAAAAGAATTAATCTTGGTAAATGAGTCATTGCAATTAATGGAACAGAAATTTTAAGTTGGGTATGCAGCATTTAATTTCTCCATTTTGCAGTATTTAGTTTGTAGTAAATGTCTGCCTACGAATCATAATGACATTCTCTGGCTTCCTGATTTTTGTTTCAAAGATTTAATTTCTTACTGTTAGAAAGTCACAGTCAATTTGCAGTTGGTTATTGAGTGTTGACAGCTGACTGACACAATATATGAACTTTCAGTTGTATTGAACTAATCCTAACCTAGGATTGCTGCAATGAGATTCTCAGTTCAAACTGTGTTATACACTCAATGTAGGATTGCAAGTAACAAGAGGTCAGAACCTCCATTTTGTGGTTCAGTGCACAAATTAAGGCTTTTCATAGAGTGTCACCACCACCTGAGACCTGGGAAAATGCTTCTCAGTGCCTTAGTGAGAGGTGGATTATATGAGAAATGGTTATTGTAGTAAGGTGAAATTTCACATTTACAATGATTGATTAAACCATGTATCTATCATCTTACAGGGCTATTATTTACACATTTTGGGTCAAACCTCGCTCAACGAGCTTTATGTCTGCTGACAGAATTCAACAGGGATTAGAACTGAAACAATATGAAAACAACAAAACAATGCTGTGGGTTTGGTTTTGTTTCTTTTTACCTGAAATCATGAAGCTGTATTCTGTCTCCTATTACTGTTATGTAAAATGTTCATGAGTTAGGCAAAAGGAGGGGTGGGCAGCTGAGGGATGTGTGCCTGTACAGTGGGTTTGTGTTGTTTGCATTCACATAAGCCTCATATAGCTTCCGAGAAAGATTCACCTCTCTCCCTCCAAAATGAAGAGCATATTGATTAAATACAAATGAACATACAAGAGTACATAGATAATGCAAAATATTTGATTAAAACACCTGAGTCTCCACTTCCAAATATTACGAGCATGTGAATTCCAAAATTGTCTCTGGACAGGACTGGAATGGCACTTCTGTTTCCCTCATGGTAGCTTTGGATGTACAAAAACATGAGACAGAATTTGACCTCAGAACTACATCAAATGGTAGATACTGCATAGATAACAAGGTACTGGAGAGAATAAAGAGATAAATCAAACAGAAAATATGATGAAAACAGATTTTAAATTGGTATGACCTTACTTTATTTTTGATATTTTTTTATTATTTAATTTTATGGAGAAAAAAACTCAAATGTTAATATTGCTGTACATAGCTACAATAACCCACCACCTCTGTGTACCTGTTTTCCAGTCATTTCTGGGTTTAGGTTGTGCCATAGAAGTTAAATTCTGTCTGCATTCCAAATATGTTGGGGTGAAATCTCTGTTAGTATTAAGCTGTACTTAAGAGTCGAGAGTTGTGGTTTGACCTATTCAACAGTGAGTTTTCCAAAGACTTCTGTAATTTTAAGCAGCAGGAGTCAGACTGAAAAGCAAAACAGGCAGAAGATAGACCCTGAAGTACAAAGTTACCCAAGTCCTGAAAATACTGAAAAATCATTTTCTGACTCCACAGATAGATAGTCCAGTTCTTAACATGAAAGTCTCACAAATGCTTAAAATTGTTCTTTAGAATTTGCTGAGAATTTCTCAGTCTGGATAGCATGGAGCAGCTTAGAACATATTTTATATCTAAAATATGCTTCTAAGTGAAAAACCTAGTCACCTTTCAGGCACCCTTTCAAAGTTAAACATTGTCAGAACATGTTAAAACACATATTTGTAGCATTAAGCTCCATGTAAGGTATTAGTGACACCAGTTCTCCTTTTCACTACATCCTGCTGGCTTGAAAATTCCATTCATTTCCTCTACTTCCTTCCTCTGCCTTGGGCAGATGTCAATCTACATGGCAGTTGCTCTTCAAAAACACCTAAAAGGCAGATGGAACAGGAGGGAGGTACTGTCCTGTGCTTTTGCTGAAGGGAACCTAAGTGGAGGGGGACAAAACACAAATGGCCACATGAATGTGTGGTCCCATGATCATTGAGGCTGTGAGGAAGGAGGGAGCATAGATTTTGCTTCCTCACCTCCGTGTGTTTTGAAATACAGTATCATGAATAAATTTAACAGTAATTGTAATTACTCTATTTTATCTATGATCTTCTTTAAGCCACTTTAATAATTCTGCTGTTTTCTAGTAAAAAGAAAATTATCACTTTAAAACTATCAAACAAATCAACACATTAAGTGTCTTTGTTTTGCCTTTTGTGTTTTTAGGGTACCAGTGTTTGTCACGTTTTTCTCTGTTGTCTCTGGCAATCATGAGACATCTCTTTTTCTTACCCAAATATATGATTATGTAATGGGTTGCAGTAAGGAAGCGGCTAAAGGAGTAACCATGAGATTTATAGCATGATACGATCATAAGAAATTGCAGTATGTATGTGAGTATATTTATATACTCCTTTTTGAGAAATTCTCACAATATGCATGCATCTAGACATACGTATGCATATATATAATTGTTAGGATTTGTCAAAACATGGCAGGTTCTGCATTTGTTTACCAGTTTTTTGTTGTATTGTTTGCATTATGTTAATATATTTTTTATCAAATAGAGATGTGTTTTTGTAGATGTGCAGTTGATATCAGATGTCCATGATGAGCCTTGGAAGTTTTCAGTCTTGATGTTGAGTGTAGTTCTTTCTCAAGGGAGCAGAATGTTTTTGGTATGGTTTTATAAAAGGTGTGTGGTATTATCCCCAGATTTATATGAATACTTATGCAAAAATCATCCAGGGCAACTCCTCTGTCTTCCCATTTGTAGTTGAAAAAAGAATTTCACCGGGAATTTCAAGTAAATTCCTCCCTGAAGCAAAAGAAGGTATTGCTATCAAGAGAGCCACCTTTCAGGAAGCTTACTGTAACATGACTGGAGGGATAATGGTTGAGTAGAATTTACAATTCCAGTATCAAATAAATGGGAAAGGAAAATACTTAATAATTAAAGACTTCCTCCTTTAGAGAATATATTTCTCTCAATATCCCCCCGACCAACACCTTCATAAAATTCAGTCTAAGGCTGTTCATTAGGGTGCACAAAATGATTTTAACTACTGAAAAAGTTCACAAGAAAGTTTCTAACAGCTTGACTTCACAGCCCCTGCTGTGCTAAAAAGCATTTATTTCACTAAATGTTCCTTTGAGATGACTTGCATAAGGTCTATTCTCAAGAGTTTTCGATAGATATTACCAAAGCTGTGGAGCTTTACGCGTCTGTAGATGTTAATATTAATAAGCAGAGAAGCATTGGAGAAACATAGTAAAGATTTTTAATAACCTTTCCAACTAACACTTCCTACTACTTCGCCTGTAGTCAGAGGGAAGGTGGAATTAGGTGATTTACATAGATTGGAACATGCCCCACATCGGAAAAAGCCCAATCCTGAGATCCCTCCCACTTTCCACAGGCTGCTTAAGAATTTCAGGAGCATTTAAATGTAAAAGGCATTTAAAATTCCAGCGGGGATAGAACATAAATTGGTCAAACTGGGGTGCTTGCTGCTTTTGCATATACAAAGGCACTGGGAAATTATGATTAAATGTGGTTAATAAACAGCCAACACCGTTGGGGTTATCCTTTTAATTCATGGGACTATTCACTGTAAAGCTGGGACAGGTTAAAGTTAGGAGTGCCTCTTAATGCTCTGCTGCTTAGTGATAACTGCTTTTAAATGCATCCAGTCAGTCTGTTTGGTGGGTTGTGGGGGTTTTTTTGGGTGGTGGGGTTTTGGGGGGCTTTTTTGGCTTTTTTTTTTGGTTGGTTGGTTTTGTTTTGTTTGTTTTTTTTAAACAGATTTAAACACAATTTGTTTCAGTAAATATATCACAACAATTGTCAAACTGTAAAGGGAGTTTTGCTTTAGCTTTATATTCAGTGCAGGGAAAGTAGCACTATTTCAACTCTATTGGAATGAGCAGCCTACACTCAAGCATAATGAAGGGAGCTGGCTATAGATACCCAAATATGTACCAGTGCCTAAAATAGGCTACACAGAAGGAACTGTGGGTAAAAAAAATTTATAAATTTCTCTACACAGTCTCAGACCCATCTTGACAAAAGATTTTGAACATTTTTAGGAAAATGTATGAAGTTGTAGAGGTGGGTTATTTAAGCATTTTTGTGGTTTTAAGGATTTTATAGATCCCATTACAGAATTGGTGCATCTTGGTAGCTTTCCATGGAGTTGGGTCAGTTTGTGTGGTAGAATACCTGAAACTAGGTGAAAAGAGTCTTTCATTCTTCTAAACAGTTTGATAAGTGTCTAGGCAAGCACAATATGTATGTGAATAAAAATTTTAAAACCACTTTGAGTCTAGTTCGTGCCACTTGTCTGAAGACCTGTCTCTTGCAATAGCAAATGCCTAGGCAAGTACATTAAAACAGGGCAAATGTGCAATGGCTGTTTCCTAGTCTCATCCTCCCAGTTTTATCAGTAGACTTAGTGAACCAAAAGTGGTGTCACTGTGTTTAAGAGGTGTTTGTGGCTCTCTCCTTCACAGATTTTTAAAATCTTTCCAAACCTGTGTAAGTTTGTGGTATTCACAGCTTCCAGTTTCTACAGAGAGTTAGCAACATGAGTGTACATAGAGGAGAGATCTCATGAGACACAAATTGTTTAAAACAAAAACTTCAGTGTTTCTCAAAGAGAAAATGATCACATATTTTCAATGAACACATCCTTGCTGGCATCCCAAGAGCTCCTGTCCTCTTCCTTGGCCTAAGAACCACAGGTCTAATCCTGCCCATGTAAACTGAATTTCTCATCAGTTTTTGTACCAACACAGCCTTTATCTCCATAACTGTAATAACATGGCTGTTACTCACTTACACTAAATGAACGCTTATGCCTTTAGTATCTATTCCTTTTGCTCCCAGATTTGATTTTAATGCAGGAGAAAAATACCAAGTGACACCTGATTTCCCAGTACCAAACTCTGTTGGCAGTCTAAATGTGTAGTTAATGGTGCTTACCCATACTGTACCTGCAGAACATCAGTGCCCTGTTTGTAGAAAATCTCACAAATGCAGACATTTACTGTGTTTCAGTTCCCATAAATAAGTCATTCTGATGTCAAAATCTCATAAATGGCTCAGTTCAGCTGAGCGAAGGTAAAACCATAAGGAGGTTGTCCTTTTTAACTCTTGAGTGTAGCAGCTGGTATCTGTTGATGCTGCTGTGTAAAATTATAACATGCTGGTAGAAATTACGGTGCCCGATACTCACAGATACTTTCCTCTGTTAATCATGAAAGCTATTAATTTTTTACCTTTACATATGAATAAATACACATTGAGGATCAGAACATTTCATTCACATCAGTAAATCAAAAGCAACTCAACCAAAGCCTGGAGGTATAAAAGAATATCGAAGTCATGTCAGGAGGAAGAAAACCTGGTTATTTGTAGTTTTAAACAGGAGAAATATCTACAAGAACTTACTGTTACCACGACTATGCTTTAACCAGAAGCCCATCTTCTCTGTTTGTTCCCATTGCTGGACATGAGACAAGGTGAGCTACAAATCAGTTGGTCTAGCTACCCCTCATGAGCAGGAGAGCATTTGCCACCGTTATTCCTGACTTCATGGGCCCTGGCCACTGGAGTGCTCACTGTTTAAACAGAATATAAAAGGAAACACAGCCTCAGGCAAAAAACTCTGGCTTTGAAGAAGCATAGAAAAAGGGAGTAAAAAGCATTTAATGATACCTTGCATGTCTCCTTGACAGGGATAGAAAGATAACCAAACAACTGTTTAAATTATGATCCCACAACTGAGCTGCCTTGCTCTGTGAATAAATCAGCAATATATGGAAACATGCTCAACAGCTTCCTGGGATCAGAAGGGAACGTTAAGGATTTTTTCTTCATAAAGTAGAGCCTCAACCAGTAAAATTCAAACTATTTTGGGCACTAGCTGGAGATGTGAGTGTCACAGGAGTCATTCTGACTGTCAAGCTGATTAAGTATCAGTATCGCAGATTTACATAATAAACCCACAAATCTGACATCGGTTTTGTCTTCTCTTTTGTGATGTTCTCATTGTTACTATATTAATTTAAATTAAATGTAAGGAATTTAAATACAGTATTTTAACAGTATTTTCCTTTCATAAACCATGAGTAAAAGGGATGGCAATTTGTTAACTCTTGAGTAAAATAAAATTGTAGAAGAAAAGGATAATTTCCTTCCAGCTGGTCTCTACAGTGTTATCTGACCAACACTGACAGGTTGCACGAGAACACTATAGGATGTATGGTTCTGTTTTGCCAGGGCAGTTTACACAAGTAGTTCATGGGAAGAGACACCAGTGCTAGCTATGATTCTTCAGCTTCTTCTTTCCCCAAAGGAAATTTGCTTTGCTTCCACAATTTTGCCACATGTTTATAATGGAAAAAGGCAAGACCAAAACCACTTACAATCCCTGCAGATGTGGGAAGGCACATGACTGTGAGTGTTCTGGGACAGGCTGTGTCAGCACAATAGGTGAATAGCAGAGGAAAGAAGGTGTATGAACTCCTAATGTCTCCAGCCATTTATAAAGACTTTCCATAAGATTTACTGGGTCTATAAGTGTGTAATGCACCAAAAAAGTGAACCTTGCCCCTTTTTTTCTTGTTCATTGAAGCTATCACTCCTTGTCCATCAGACCTCCATGTGGAATTTAAAAAGTGGTGGGACGCTCTCACGCCCAAACCCTGCTTAGTTAGCATATGAATGCTCAACTGATTGTTTGAAGTAACAATTAGGAGGACAATGGAAAAAGGAGGAAACTGGAGACATCAACTAACACCTGTGAATCAGAACTTCAACAGCTTTCTTTTACTTAATTAATTAAAGAAGGAGGCACAATGCACATTGACTTCAAAATGTGTTCCAAGGGTGATGCTGGTGCATGTAAATCCTTTTTCAGTGCCATTAGTACATGTGAGGTTAGATCTTTTTGTAAAAGTCTTAGTCGTGAGTGAAAGTTGTGAAGTGCTGCAAGTGGGCTTTTAGGTGGGGAGGGAGAAAGGAAACAGAAAAACATTTAAGGGCAGTCACAATTTCATGGAGGAGGCAGAAGTCCTGGTGAAGTTATTAAAACACATGGACTTCAGAGAGGTAGCAGAAAGTCATTATA
Organism: Psilopsiagon aymara; assembly: GCA_024733675.1. Lineage (NCBI taxonomy): Eukaryota > Metazoa > Chordata > Aves > Psittaciformes > Psittacidae > Psilopsiagon > Psilopsiagon aymara. The sequence continues at coordinate 9,458 of JANRGW010050770.1, read as the reverse complement.
AGTCACAATACTTCTTACCTTGCAAACATCATTTTAGCATCCTGTAATCAGAACTGCATAGTGCTCTGCATTAAAGAAAAAGAAATGGATGCTATGAAACTGTTTCATTAAATTTGTGTTTATTGTAGAATGTGAGCTGAATGCTATGGTTCTTTCTCAAAGAGTCAAGCCATATGTGTGCTCAACTTACTCATATGCAATTATTCCTTCAACAGGTTATATTGTACTCTCTAGAAGAGTATTTAATGAAGCTAGTTAACATTATGACTCTTGAAATGACAGTCTCAGAAAACCTATAGCTGCAATTTACATATATTAATAAGGGGACATAGTCGTCTATTTGCACACATCAATAGTTGTGTAGCTAGAGTTGTACTGCCATGAAAAGGATAACAGTGAAGGTTATTCAGTGGTCAGAATAAATCAATGAGTATTTATACAGTTAGATATTTCTCCATAGAGAAATATAATGCCATTAAAAAGTATCTAATATCTAGACTTCTCTCTCTATAAAACTTTATGGAGATACAAGTAACTTCACATACTTCAACTATAATATTGCTGATAGTATGCAGTGAAATGACATTTTAGAGTATTTTGTTCACTATCTTTAGGTGGCATCAGTAGCACCAAGTTAGATAAAGCGTGTGAAGTCCTGCGCACACTGAAGCAAAAGTTTAGCTTGCATGATTTCCAAGTGATCTAGAGTGGTTCTTTCTAAGGGATATCACAGAAGATGGTTTCCTCAAGAGACAGTTGCATTAATTTTAAAAGGGAAAGCATGATTATAGTGAAAAGTGAAGGAGGGAAAGAGGGAGAAAGAGGGAAAGGGGGAGGAAGAAAGGGTAAACTGAAAATCATTTCCGTTTGCTTTGTGTGTTTTATATGCTATAACATTGATGGTATTTATATTCTGTTTGAACAATACTTGCCCTTTGAGGACCAAGATAAGGACAGAGTAATTAATCAGTAATTAAAACAGTGATGATCTTGTTGGGGTGGTGGTGGTGTTATCAACATTTCATGTTCCTGTTGGGGTCTGGTATTTATATTGTAAATTCATGTCTATTTTGCAGATTTGGTGTATGGATACTATAGACAACAGCGCAAATTGGTTGAAGAGATCGATTGGTCATACACAGGTAAGCAAAACTGTCTACTGAAGAGCTTAATCCACTTTGACATCTTCATGTTCATTGTTATAACTAAGCCTGTTGTATCCATGCACCACTTACCATATGCCTGAACAATTGCTAAAGTAAAAATGTAGGAAATGGAATCTGAAAAATCACAGGAACTTTATAACAGTTACTTACTTAAATCTGTTACTTTTGTAAAGAGAATGTCCATGTCCTTAAAACCATAACCTAAGACATGACTTATTTAATGAAAGCTCGGCCAATAAATTGATAGGTGCTTATTTATAATCTGAATATTGCTGATCTGGCAAGTTTGAAAAACAGAAAGGAAAGTTGAAATGAGGCACAGCACATTATGTGGGTAAGAACATATCCATATACTGCATATGAACTTCTGCACTTCTGAGAACCTGAGCATGTTTTACAGGTCACACCCTGATTCTCCTTAAAAGTCAGTCATTTGGGTTCTGCATGACCTTTGCCTCATCACAGAAGTACTATGGGAAATACACAAATAACCTCCTAGACTCTTCTGTAAAAGTCAAGCTGCTTTCAGTAATACTGGAAAGGATATTTAGTCCTAAGCTATAGTTATATTTTACATAGAATGTAAGTAGTAACTTCCTGAGGATATGCATAGACACATTTTTATTGATTTAAGTTACTGTTTTGAAACCCACTGGTTTATGAAAGGAAATAAAGACTGTCAAATTTCAATCTTTCATATATTTCATATATTTGGTTCAGAATATTTTCCTGTACTTAAAGGAAGTTACACCATTCTTTTTCTTTCTCTCACTTTCTCATTTTGACGGTAGTTTTTATCTTCCTGGGTAAAACAAGTTTTGAGCCTAGAGAGAATTGAAACAGGCTAGTCATAAGCCCTTCAAAATGAAATTTATAATGAAAACTCCCACTTACACAGATTGTACTGCAGAATTCAAGTGTAAGCTCAATCAATAAAATATTTCATGTTCAAAATCCATACGTTTTTTAATATTGCAGTTAGAGGAATGCAGGGATAAGCCTACAGGATTACGGGTGACCAAAGGGCAATTTATGAGTTTATTTTAAAGAATAGCATATGGGGTTTATGTACCATATTGGAGGATTGAGCTCTTCCCTAGCCTGCACAGAGCACACACACTGCTGTGCAGCTGCTGCAGCAGCCACAGGTTGTGTTTGCTGGGTATTCTGGATGGCAAAACAGCACAGACTCTGCAAGCGGGAGGATCCTTACCTGTTGGTTCTCTCCCTTAACATGTGAGATAAGATATCTTCATGTAAACATTTCAGTTCCTGTGCCTTGTACTAGTGATACCGCTGGCAAAGCCTTCCTCCCCATCCAGACCTGTATAGTCAGGTGCATGTGATGCATGGGATGGCTGAATTTGAGAGGAGGCCTGCTAAGCACTATGTGCTCTGTCCCAGAAGTATCCTATCCCTGCTCCTGCTGCCTCACAGGACCCTCTGCCACATGGGCTCCACATGCCCCCAGCACTCATAACACAACTGGCCCCACACCTGGTCAAACATGGATTTTCAAAGCTTTTTGGGGGGAGCTGCATGTAAAGCAGATACTTGGTGTTGTACTTGCTTTCCTGAAATACCAGGCAATTGAATGAGCATTGATATAATGCTGTTTAAAAAAAAAAAATTATTCCCTTCTATATAAAGGGAATATGCAAATTCAGCTTTCACTTAAAAAAGGGCAGTCTTCCTGAATGGGAAGAAAAATCACAAATTTCAAAATTGTGTTGGAGGCGCAGAAGTCTAGAGCCGAGGCACATTGATCTTGATCTCATTAACTTATAATAATTTGTTTATTTTAATCTCATTGTTTTATATGATCCCTGTGGCAACTGATGTCGGGTACTGTATGTATAACTGCTGTGCCTAGCTCAGACTTACGGTTTTGAGGCATAGACCAACACGGACATTTCTGAACAGGTTACCAATGCTTTGTCAGTACAGCCTTTCCTCGGACACCAGTTACAGTCTTCTATCTTATAACCTGCTCACCAAGAGACCTGAAAAATTAGCCTCTGTGTGCTAGTGAAGTGTTATTAGTGCGCTTGGGGATCCTGCAACCATAGAGTTTAATCCATCATAAATAAGAGAAGTCTAAGTGGATTGATAAGCTAATTTGAGTTTGAGCAGATGTACTTCTTTATATTGAATGAAAAGTTTCAGATTCATTACCCACAGTAGGTCAATACACTCCTTTACTGGATGGTGGTGTGAGATGAAAGTAAACTAGAACTAGAGAAATAACTTGGATCTCACCTGCTGGAATCATACAGTTTCTGAAGGTGAAGTTTCATAATAACCCAGTTTCACATACTGTAATTTAATGTGATTCATCATCAGATTTTGACTCTCAGGTAATGTCTAATGAATGTGTTAATGTAACTGGAAGCATTTTATACTACTTCTAAGGGCTCTGCTTTAAGCCATAGACAAATCCAGCTTTTGCAAGCAAGAATTTAGTTTTTTTTCGACCTAACTTTGCATATATTTGCATAAACAAATGCAGTGTTAAAGACGTGGAAGGCGCAAATGCTCATTACAGATGCACCCTTTTTTTTCAGGAATAATTGGCTCCTAAAGCTGATTTATCAGCAGAATGATTTAATTTTAACAAACTTTCATCATATTTTTCATTAAAACAGTGATATAAATAAAAATTTGATAATATCATGAATATTTTCTGTGTCTGAATATTAACTAAAAGTGAGTCCAACTTTTTCATTGCAGAAAAACAAGTGTACTAAGAAAGTTCACTTCCTCAAATCACTTACATACTAATTGATGACCAGTGATCATTTAGAAATTACTTAGCTGTGCCACTAAGGTTAGACAAGCACAGATTACTTCAAACCATAAAGTGAGAAGTGTGAGCTTCAATTATTTCTCTGTCGTAAAGGTGAAAGATTAATTTTTATTGATGCTTTGTTTACCTGCACTGGTTTTGCCAGAAGGGATGATACGATGCTGTTTTCTCTTGATTGGTTGGGTTTTTTTCCAACATGACTGGTTGACAGTAGTCCATGAAGACTCCAAATCTGAATGCTGACATGTAGAATTATCAAATTATGCCACAAAGAAGTCTTATTTTTTGTTTTGTTTTATTAGGGTATTTACTCGTGGTAGGGAGAGGAGGGAGAACAGCTTAATTCTGTTAGAAGCAGGAAATTCTAAATAGTCTTCTTGGAATTCTGTGTAAATGAATAGCACAGCCAGTTCAGTGTTCTTTGTTTACTCATTCAGAAGTATTAAGTTCAATTTGTACTGCCATTCCGTATGTGATATGCTGATACATAATTGTCTTATAAACATTAGCAACTCTGATCTTGAGGGAAGGGTGATTTTAATATAAACTTTTGGGTCTCTGGATATTCAAAGAAAATTCTGTTATTTGCAAGCAGAATATGAATCATATTTCCTTTTTCTCTGGAGGGAAGCATCATGAATCAAAGAATAATTTAGATTTGAAGGGTCTGTTGAAGATCAGCTGGTCCAACCCGCTGCTCAAATCAGAGTGAACTTCAGAGATGAAGCAAGGTTGCTCAGACCTTGTCCAGCAAAACATTGAAAATCCCCAAGGAGGGAGATGCTGCAGCCTGGGCAGCATGTTCTACTGTATGTTGGAGAACTTTTTTTATCTCTTACTGTCTCTTACTGCAACTTGTGACCATTGCCTCTTGCGCTTTCTCTGTACACTGCTCTGTAGGTTGCCTTTACATAGCAGTAGACTTTAGCTAGATTCCCCCTCTTGTCCCCAGCCTTGGCAAACTCAGGCGCCCCAACGTTTCCTTGTACGTGATGTAGTCCGATGCCCTGATCATCTCAATGGCCTTTAGTTTGTTAAGGTATGTCTCATTTTGGGTTGAGGAGGAAGTCAAAATTGGACTCTGCATTCTGGATGTCACCTCACTGTGCGGTAGAAGAAAATAGTCACTTCCCTTGTTCTGCTGGCTGCGATCTTGCTAAGGTAGCTCAATATGTTCTTTGCCTTCCTGGCTGCAAGGGCACACTGTTGACTCACACACAACTCATTGTCCATCATGATAATTATGATCTTTTCAGATAATTTTTAATATCTGGTGTAGCTCAGTAGTAAAACTTGGCAGTAAACTGATGATGCTCTTCTGGCCCTTACATCAATACTTTCCACAGTAACAATGACTAAGCATAATGGCTTGTTGGTTTTGCTCCCATGTTGAATATTGAATTAATCTTGTTAAGATTAAAATTGTTATCATTCTATGTCTGATATAACACCCTCTGGAGATATTGCCCTAGTTTATCATTCCCCATTAATCTTGCTATGTTGACAAAGCCTCAGTTCTCATTTGAAAGGCTGGTTTTGCTACCCCAAGTCCTGGAAATTTGCAGCGATGGCTACAAATGTTAGTGCCTATAGTTTGGCTGAGAAAATGAAAATGGCCTTATTTTCAGTGGTACTGAGAAAACTTGGTTCTCTTTCTTGCCCAGAGAAGATCTGATGTTTTAATTCCAAATGTTCTGTCATCTTTCAGTACTGAGGAAATTCTGCTGCAGTCACTGCTCATAAAGTTTATGGAAAAGTAGGTTGTTGGTTAGATTCATAATAATTAACAGGTGTGTTTTGCTTTTCACTCAGCCAAAAAATTGAGCAAGAATCTGCACTATCATCTCCACTGCAGCTCAAGAGAATGATTTTAACATTAGCAGCTAGTTCTACTTATTCTGTAGCATGTCTATTATTTCTATTACCCCACAATTTGTCACAGGTAAAATGGGAAGTTTCGACCTCTTCCCTCATTCTTGCCCTGTCTCCCTGTTCAGCAGCCATCTGCTGGGAAGATGGACAAGGGCAGGCACTGAGGTGTTACTTTCTGTCTGTCAGCTGCAGTGGAGAAGCTGTGAGGGAGAGTGTGTTGGGTGTGGCCACCCTGTGCATGCTCCTTATGAAACAGCTCCAAGAGGGAGCTAAAGGGTAGAGGTGTGGGGTTTGGGTCCTATCCATTGGAGTCCAGGTGCAGTGTATGGTAGAGGAACCATTTCATGAGCAAATCCTGACAATTGGGCTGTGTGGGAGGGCAGGAGGCAGCAGCAGGAGTCTGCTGGAGGTGGGACCCAGGAGCTGCCTGATGAACTGACTGATTTAATGGACAGCTCCACCAGAACAGACTGAAATGTCTCCAAGAGAGCCCTGCCAGAATCTGATGAAAGCTCCTGCCTTGACTGGCTGGATAAAACCATATTCTGGGGAGATGATGCGTACAAAATTAAGTTCAACTTTTTTGCTTGCTAGCTAACTACCATGGCATTATCAGCATAACTTTGTGAGAAGAGCTGGTCTTTTTATCACCTCCTGTGAAATAAATCACTTTGTGTTTTATATTCACCAAGTATAGTCATGACTGATGCGCTGCATCAGTTGTGAGTAATTACAAAAAGCCTATACTCTTGGGTCATGTGGGTTCCTTCTGTGAAGGATGCAGCGTAAGTAATAGCTCTGCAGAGAGCCTTTTTTAGCAGACCTTATGCTTCAGAGGCAGTCATACCTTTTGTGGTATGATAGTTCATTACATGTATTTACATCCCCCAGCTCACAGCCACTCATGGTTCCAGTGTTTTGTCACTACATTCACAGACTCACTAATTAAAAAGCCTGTCACATTATTACGGCTTTGGGAAGGCTGATGATTCAGCAACAGAAATCACAGTGTTACACATCTGTTCACATTAGAGACAAGGTGTCCTCAAGCGGGAAGCTATGAATAGCATGGTTGGCCAGAAAGAAATTCTTTTTAAGATATCTCAGTGTACTGAATCAACAACATAGAGCATGTTATTCAACACAGTTAAGACATCTATTCAGTATATGTATGAATTTTGAATTCATATGAAGTGGTACGGTTTGGAATAGTTGGTTTCAAACATCTTTTTTTACAATCAGGAAAGCAGATCTTTGAGCAGTAGAAGGCAACAGCAGCAAAGTGCAGTTTATCTAGCCTTGATTCAATCAGTTTCATTTCTCCACATGCCCAGTGTGGAATGCCCAGCCTACAGAAATGTAAAAATGAACTCACAGTATCAGATATTAGGAAATATTATCAGGTATTAGTTACATAGGTATCTAACCATGACATGTAGTATCAGATATTAGGAAGAAATTCTTCACTAAGAGGGAGGCAGTGGAATAGGTTGCCCAGAGAAGTTGTGCCCCATCCTTGGCAGTGTTCAAGGTCAGGTTGGACAGGGCTTGAAGCAACCTGATCTAGTGGAAGGTGTTCCTGCCCATGGCAGGGGATTGGAACTAGATGATCTTGAAAGTCCCTTCTGAGCCAAACCATTCTATGACTCTAATATTTGTAGGATAAACTGTGAGTGGAAAACTGTTGCAGGGGATTTTTAGGGAGGAAGTAAGAGAATTGACCCTGTATCCATGGACTTTTCAAAGTTTGGTGGTTGTAGGAGAGGTATGAAGAACCACACATTGGTATTCATATTTAGCTCATCAGTGGTAAAATTATAGCATTTTTCCTTCAGTAAAGATTTAAGATATAAAGGCAGAGTTTATTGATAAAGAACTCTAATAAGACCTGTTCTCCTATTTTACTCCTGCAGTGCTAAACAAAGACAACAAGAGGGGTCATTTTCAGAAACTGCACAGCATCTTATTCTGATCATCAGCTAGATTATTTAAATGCAGGAGGAATGGTTTCTGAAGTATGGAAATCAAAGTATGAGGTGACACTGCTGTTTTGGTAAGATCTGGCCAGGGGTCAGAAAGATACAGAGACTACCCATTAAGTAAATGTGTTTGAAATAAAAAGCTTTTTTAAGAATGCTCTCTTTGAGAATACACCAAAGTAAAATGAAGAAAAGCAGATTGTGGATATCTCATAGTAGACTACAGCCTCTCGTTAAGCCTCTTTGCCCTTCAAAACGGTAATAAAAGTATCCTCATGTATATACAACTGAATGATTTCTCATTTACAGTTGTGTTAAATCTGTGCTGCAGTGGGACGGATATATTCTTGAGGACTGCTTGCTTACAAAATGTGCAGATGATTGCTTTGAGGTCATCTTCACCTCCATACCAGTGTGATTTATGGGTTTGTGAAGTTTAAAGGCCAGCAAATATTGTCCCATTGCTTATGTTTACAGAGAGCCTTGCTTTAGTCGCCTGCTATAGCCTATTTGTTGAGGGCTTTTTTTAGGAACATTTTTACTTCTAGGCTATTCTACTGTGTTTATAATGTTTTTGGGTGTTCTTTGTGTTTTTTGTGTTTGTTACGTTGTTTTTTTTAGTCTGTTTTTTTGGTTGGTTTTTGATTTTTCTTTTGTTTGTTGTTGGGTTTATTTTTTTCTTAATGTATTAAAATCACAATGATTTTGGTGGGCACAGTTTGCTAATGTAGTGGAGTAAGGGCAATCTAATTCTCTGTAATGTATTCCCAAATTTGAAGCCTTTCACAACCTTGCTGTAACTCATTAATTCAGTAGAAAATGAACCTTTCTAGACAGTTTTTCTATGCATCAGTAAGGGTTAAAGCAGCCCTCTACAAGGAATGGTTAGACAAGTCAGTGTGGCTAAGAGTTCAGAGCAGGAAGATGAAAGGAAGAAGGAAAGATCCTGAGAAGGAAGGGGCAGGAGGAGTGTTTACATGTAAGTACGTGCAAATTTGTTGTCAAACTTAAGGTATTCCCTTAGCTGCCTAAGGAGTCCATTCAGAGTTTGGGTGTATGGTCATAGACTGCCAACAATTACCTTTCCTGAGTTAATGGCAAAAGCAAACACATACCAACAAAAAGCCTAAAGTGCATTACTCTGCCTGAGTAACTGAAAGGGAAAAAAACTGAAAAAAAATACTGTTATTGGATTATTTAGGAATATGAGTCAATGTTTCATAAATTTTTTCTCCTATTTCAGAATAGAGAGGATTTTCTGCCTGCTCATATGTTTTGACCACTTTATGTGTAACGCAGTACAGTGTGATCTATCTCTTTTTATTTTTCCAGCTATATTTTTTCTGTCAGTTTCCAGAAATCAAATATTTGTGGCTGGAGTGCAGTCGGGGAAAAATCACAAGCAAAGAGATTCTTAAAATTATTATTCTAACACATCCTAGCATCATAGAATCATAGAATAGTTAGGGTTGGAAAGGACCTTAAGATCATCAAGTTCCACCCCCCCTTCCAACCCACCTCCCACTAAACCATGTCACCCAAGGCTCTGTCCAACCTTGCCTTGAACACCGCCAGGGATGGAGCATTCACAGCTTCCCTGAGCAACCCATTCCAGTGCCTCACCACCCTTACAGT
>JANRGW010050767.1:26575-47761 GCA_024733675.1 Psilopsiagon aymara | reverse complement strand
GCTGACTGGTCTGTAGTTCCCCAGCTCATCCATTTTCCCCTTCTTGAAAATGGGGGTTATATTTCCCTTTTTCCAGTTGTTGGAAACTTCATTTGACTGCCACGATTTTTCAGATATCATAGAACCATAGAATTTTTTGGGTTGGAATGTACCTCAAGATTATCTAGTTCTAACCCCCCTGCCATGGGCAGGGACAAATCCCGCTAAGCCATACCACCCAAGGCTCTGTCCAACCCAGCCTTGACCACTGCCAGAGATGGAGCATTCACAACTTCCCTGGGCAACCCATTCCAGTGCCTCACCACCCTTACAGTAGAGAAATTCTTCCTCATATCCAGTCTAAACATCACATTTCCAACCAGCCCTTCCCTGTTGGTGAGCACGAGGTCAAGCACGGCACCTCTCCTTGTCAGATCCTCTATTACTTGCAGAAGGAAGTTGTCTTCCACACAATCGAGGAACCTCCTGGATTGCTTGTGCCGGGCAGTACCATCCCTCCAACAGGTATCAGGGTGGTTGAAGTCCCCCATGAGAAGAAGGGCCTGCAAGCGTGAGGCTGTTCCTATCTGTCTATAGAGTGCTTCATCCACCGAGTCCTCCTGATCAGGGGGTCTGTAACAGATCCCCACAATAACGTCTCCCAACGCTGTTCTCCCTTTAACCCTGACCCACAAAGTCTCTGTCGACTGCTCACATGTCACCAGAGTTCCATACTGTCCAGCCTATCCCTAACATAAGTAGCAGCTCCCTCTCCCTCCCTGTCTGCTGGGCTTGTCTTTTCTGAAGAGCCTGTAACCTTCCGTTCCGCACTCCAGTCATAGGAGCCATTCCACCATGTTTCACAAAATCTTTAAGATGTATGGAAAGACATGAATTAAAATGTCATGATTTATTTTCTAGGTTCTTTTCCTCCCTTCTTATTTCTGCAGCTGCTGCATTATCTGGGAACTGGCTACATTATCCATGGTGGGAATTTCCCCACTCTGGTTGATCTGTCAAGGACAGTAACTGATGCAACACCATTTTCTAACCTCTGTGTCAAATGGTATACCTCAAATATAAAACATCCCAGTATTTACAGCCAGGAGGTAGCCCCTTGGTTATCATATAATTTGTCTTCCAGGTTGCTTTAAACCCTGTCAGGTCCATAAACCACAGAAATGAGCCAGAAAATCAAGATTGGTTGGTAATTGCCTCTTTTTTGGACTTTCTTCTCTCATCTGTTTTAACGATCAGTATCTGAGTATGGCAAACTGGCCCCTGGTTTGCAGAAAATAAACATCCAGAAAAAATACTTGCTGTTGTTAGATCATCCTGTATCAACCTCCACCAGCAAGGTCCACTCTGAATGCTGTTCGTATCTTGTACTATGTATTAACAGTTTCCTCTGGGCTTCATTTATTCAGATAAATCCCTCCCTGAATATGCCTCCTGAGGACCCATTTCTACTCTTGATAACCTGCCACAAATGAGAAGTACAATCATGGCTAGGTAAAATGCCAGTAGGGATTACTGATGGTTAAGTAACATGGTGACCTGAAACCTCCCAGCTGTGCACACAGATCATCCCTCCTCCACCCTGCAGCTTTGTTGCCCTGTTTGTGATATCTTACTTTGTACAGGAAAGCTGACAGAGACAGGGGCTGTCTTTATTTGCACTAGGGCCTTGGGATACTGCCACAAGGCAAATAACCTGGAGCGGAGCTGGTCTGTGTGGTAAACTGGGGTGTGAATTTGCAGCAATTGGGGCAGCACAGGCGTGCCATGCCTTATGAACCCCAAAACACCCACAGGGGAATGCAGCACCCCATGGCCACAGCTCTGCGACCCACAGGCTCACACTGCAGGTTTTCCCCTCCTCAAAAAAGCCCTGCAGGTAGGCAGAAAGCCAAGGAACTAAATACTTTTTTATAGGTAATGCAAGTTTCGGCAGGAGCTTTGAATGCCTTGCCTCTGCCAAGGCTGTCTAGTCTGCATTAATGAACGCAAAGCACTAATGTAATCCCCAGGAAGGTTAGAGAAAAGAGAAAGGAAGGAGGAAACCAGTCTGTTGAAGTTTGCGATGGTGTGATCATCTGCTGCTGAGCTCATGGCAGGACATGGTCAGCTGCTTAAGGGGTTTGGCTCCCATCAGCAGAGAGGCAAAAAGCAGGAACAAGTGCAAAAGCAAGGATGAAAAAGAGTTAGCAATTAAGAGGTTAAAATACTAACCTGGCCATGGGATGGGGGTAGTCCCTGCCATGAACCTGTTTTACAAGTCACCTCACTGAAAAAAAAAGAAGCTTTCTGAGGGGCAGAGAGCAAAAATGAGTGTGTAGAAGTTTCTCAGAGCCGGAGCTTATGAGTGTGTCTTTTAGAAAATGAGCTGGAAGGTGTTTGCCACAGCTTGCTTTTGTTGTTGTTTGACTAGAAAATGCACTGAGAGATGTGGAAGGGTTGGGAACAGCCCTAGTGGTTCAGCCAGTGCTCTGTGAAGAACAAATTTGTTGGCAAATGAAATCCAATTTCCATCAATTTATAAAAACAACCACCCTTCCGGTGCCTGTTCATGGCTGAGTGCCTTGAAAATGGTGGTTGAGGGTTTCTTGTTTTGTTCAGTTAGGTCTAAACATGACAGGTAACTCTGGCATCTGGGCAGGTGTGGTTAAGGTTACCATGGAGATCCATGATGTCATGCTTGATAAAGCATGTCAAGACAGCTAATCTAACATGTAGATGTTCAGAAAGTCCCATAGGCCAGAGCTAAGCTTTATGCAAATAACAAAGTTACGCTGCAAAAGGGTGAAAGAAAATAGGGCTGAGATATGGCGTGCGTTTTACCTGGCAGCTTGAAAGGATTATTACAGGCTTCACCATAAAGTAAAACTTTTGGAACTAAAGGAAGAGGATTTCAGACGTCTCTGGCCTCACCTGTGGAATCTCACATTTCGGTAAATAAGTCTTTTTCTCTCCCTACCCCTGCTGCAAAAAAATGCTTTTGAAATTGTTTGCTTCACCACGTTGTTCCTTTGGCAGCAGGGCTGAGTCAATAAAGCAAGGTTTCTGCATGGCATGTTCCCTTCTCTCTTTCGAAAATGAGTTCTTTATTGAATGGGCTGAGAATTCGGAATTATTTGAAAGACATTGTAATGTATTATGTTGATTATATGAATCATGCTGCAAAAATGTCCTAGGTAGTGTTTTGGAGGAGAAACTAAGAATGGAGACACTGTATTTATTGGTAGATTATTGCCAGATGTCTCTCCTTTAACTGTTCAAATAGAACCCTAAAATTACAACAACATTCATTCCAGGATTTGATATCTGCAAAAATGCCAAAGCTTTTTTAATGGTTCATAGGATCAGTTGGTTAAAATGACTGTATGTGCTTTGATATCATAAGGTAATGCTGGGGAATTTTTTAATAGATTTTTTTCTTGAATAAAAGTATATTAGTAAAGGGTAAATACATTTAGAGGTACAAGTACAGCAGCAGAAAGCCTATTGAGACTTTTAAAGGTTTTTTTTTCTATAAACAAAGGGGGATATTTTCAGTCCCTCTAGAGAGAGGGTAAAATCCTTGGGTTCTTAGCTGCAGCCACTTTTATGCTTACATCAATCACAACAGACCAAGTTAACATCAGTAGGTAAAGGATAGCCCCCCAGCTGGCACTGCTGTGATAGGATTACGGGATGCAGGTTTAGGGCTACAAAGTTTATTTGACTCAAGTCACTCAGTATGAAAAGGGTTAGATCTAGTAGGAAGGAGTGGGTACTTACAGTAGTTAATATCTGAGCTTAAAAATGTAAGAAGAGAAAAATCTTAGGTTCTGCCTAAAGCCACCTGAGAAATTTAAACTTGAGAGAAACTTCAGCTCAGTGTAAATCCTCAGTAGGATTTAGGAAATGAGGAGGCTGCAGAATATGGTAAGCACATTATTTAATTCCAGGTAAAACCCCAGGGTTTAAAGGTTTTCTGATATTCTGCATTGCTTGATTGGACAAGGTTAAATGAACCTTTTTTGGAACATGTATTGATTAGTAAAGTGAATGGATTGGAAGAAAATTAAGGGAAGAAATCTTTGGTCGCAGGTCTTTTGCTTTTACTCCTAGTTGTATCTTGAAACTAAGCTAGTAAAGGGAATATTTTAGAATTCATTTTAATTTTACCTTTCTCCCAAAGTCTGAGCATTAATTATTTAGAATTAGTTAGAATACGTATAAATGACAGTGTCAAATGAACTAGAGTATTTTGTGCTCATTACACTGTTGCTGGTTAATGCCATAGAGAGAGAAATTGATTTAGTGTTAATATTGTGCAAATACTTTTGTGGTCTGTACCAGTTAAAAAATTACATTTGATTTTAAAATGCACACAGTTCCTTTGAAGAACATGATTTTAATCTGCATATACGTTGCTGCAGATTTTTCTGGTTTAGAAAATCCATTTTGTTGAATTACTATTTAGTTCACATACTGCTGTTGTCCTGGGTTCAGCTGTATATAACCTGTCATCAAAAAATGCCTATTTTTATCTAAGAGGTTGGTGTCATACAGTTAGAACTTGCTGTTGTGTCAGCATAGGCTGTAGGTATTTGTTCAGAGAGAGAAAATAAGTTTCAGAAGTTGTTCAAAGGTACTTTTGTGAGTTCCTGCCTCCTCTCCACTGATTGGTACTACCTCCCTGCCCAAACGAGATGGAAGATCCCCCCTTAGTCTTTGTAAGCCCAAGAGAGCATGTTCAGGAAAGGAGGAATGCCCCTCTCTCCCCCCAGCATCCACACGTGTCCACTGTCTCATGTGCCATCTGGTACAACGATTTATTGCTTTCCAGTGCCGCTGTGTGTTAAGGGCAACTGTTCTTATTTCACGGTGTTAAAAGCACCTAAGAAAAGCTACAAAAATTAACATACGAGACTTGATTGCAAGCTTAAATCTTTGCTGGATTACAAACCTTTGGCTTTTGTTTATGGAAGAACATGAGATGACATGTCCATTTGTTTTGAGTTGAAACATGCTCTTTAGCCCCCAGATAATGCTGTGATTGCGAGATATTTATAAATAGCTCGATAGATAAATGAACAAAGAGGTAGTTCATTAGCAAAGTAATGTCGATTTACTTTGTATTCATTAGAAGTGAAAATACTGAGGAAGAAGAGTATTCCTGGTAGAGTGCGGAAAGTCTTTCTATTTTACTCTTTAGTTTAAAAAAGTAAGGCAAAGCATTAAGATACCTTAGGGCTAGTAGTTTAATATGTATCTCTGGGAGTAAGGGGAGTTTAAGTGGAGTGGTAATACTTGCTTTGCTAAATGTAAGTTTCTTCATTTATATCTATCATTTGAAAGTAATAAAAAAAGCTGTTCTTTTGAAAAAGCAAATGAAACAAAGCTGTGAAAAGGCTAATAAAGCAATTCTTTTTCTTTTCCCTTCCCTCCCCCCATTCAAACCACACACCAGTGCTGTTACTTTGCCCCAACAGGATTAGTAAGTTTTCTTCTGTGGTAACGCCTCTGCATTTTAAATAGCATGTATTGTTTGTAACTCAGAAGTCCCAGGTAGTTATTACATACTTACCTTTGTTTATATGATTTTTTTGCGTATATTTTTCTGACTTAATTTTTCGAATCGTTTGTTTCAATTGACTGAATAAATGCTTGCAGCAATCTTGTTTTAGTATTTATGGTTAGATCCAATAAAGAATCTAGGACTTTGGTATCCCTTAAAGCACAGTTCAGGCAGCTGCATTCTAGAGTTTCGTGTGGAAACCTCTCCCAGTTATTGTAGACACTCGAGATTCCTTAGGTTTCAGAAACTTTAGCTTTTCTGGTCAAAAATATCCTAAGGCATTTATACATGTGGTTTTGCTCATACTCAATTTAGTCCTGATGCTTTCTGGATTGTTTCTATATAAGACTACTGAAAATTGCACCAAAAGAGTCATTGGGGTCTTACTTGGTGAATGGGTTCAGTGCAGGACTAGCTCCTTCAGGGGTGGTGGAGAGCCCACATCCTATGCAGTGGCTTGGCAGTGACCACCGCTGTGGGCAGAGCCACCTCTTGTCTCCCCTGAACCTGTGCTTAATACCTGATGGGATAGGCAAATACTACATTTTCCCCTTGAAAGTCAAGCCACTGGGAAATGATGGGTTACAGAATTCTGTCTGGTGGTTAGCCCCTGAGATCAGCTGTGAAATGGACTTCATAACAGGGCTGCAGAGTTAAGCTCTTTTCTTTATGCTTTTCCTGGCCATGAGGACCTTGTGCTCCATTCTCCTTGGCAGCAACATTTCAGGAGTCAGTAATTGAGAGAACTTTGGCCTCTGGTATTGTTTTAGCCTGGTTACCAAGATCCTTTGCCCAGAGATGAAGGACTTCCTTCAGGCTTAAGTAACTAGAAAGCTGAATCTTCTCCTCCTTTACATATCCTGCAGAAGTAGATTGTTGTATGAAGGGTGTCTTGCCACTGCTTCCTCTTCCACCTCTACTTTTTAAACGAAAGCACCTCAGGTTGCTATGTTATGCTTCATGCCCAGCTTAGGGGTGAACAGCTTGGGAGACATCCTCAAAGCACCATATTAGATGAGGCTTGTCAGTGACTTCAAATTTCATTTCAAGACTCTTATTTACTTAGGAGCACACAAGAAGTTTGTGACAGAACTGAAGATGAAGCCATAGTCTACAGTCATCTTTGGCCATATTGGTTTTGAGCAGATGTTCACTCTTGCCTGTAATTCTGGAGGTGTGTCACAGAAGGTATGAGGATCACTTGTTTGGCAGGTGGACATCACAGAGGTCTTGGGTGAGGGCAACAGTCCTGCTGGTATTATAGCTGAGGTTGCAGTATACTTTCTCTGGTTGTTGGTCAGGGATTCCTTCTGTAGCCTCAATAGTAATGTGATTAATCTCAATAGTGATGAATATTTGCTCTCTCATTATTATTTCCATGCAAATGGTTGTGAATGTGCTTGGATTGTTCTCTTTTCGTCTGAGCAGTCCTGTTAGCTTCCCACTGGGAACATTTTTGTGTTTTTTGCACATTGTCATTTGAGAGGGGAGCGCATATTTATGTCAATCATTAGCAAAGTAAATGCAGCTCTGGACCATTGCTGCTGCATGACAGCATTTTTCAATTGATTCTCTAACAAAGGCAGATTACACCAAAGTCACCTGATCACCTGCCTTGGTTTAACCATAATCCCTGGGATTTAAATCTCTTTTTTGGGCTCAAATGAGAGAATAAGAGTAAATAAGACAAGTAAATTGCTTATGAACATATATTCTAATTTCCTCTCTCTTCAAATAAGTTGAGTGCACCGGGAGAAACAGTGATATTGTTAGAATTGCAGCCAACACCTGTGACTCTGACAGCAGCTGCTGAGATGTGCATTTTCAACATTCACCCAGTCATGGTAGTTGTACCACTTCAGTAGATTCAGAACCTGATGGTATTCGGTTTTGCATCTTGACACATCACGCCAACACAGGGCCTTCTGGTTGATTGAGATTGTTTAAAAGGGTCTTTTTTTGATTTTGTAGGGATTTTGTCATTAGTACCTTTGGTACTGCTTTGCTTTGTGTCGTCTCTTTTATTGTGGGTTATAGTGATTCCATTCACTCACTAGGAGATTGCTGCCTTAGTAAACACTGAGCTTTGCCATTTCTTTAAGTTTAGGAAAGGTTTTGACTTGCGGTTTAATACACTGCCATAGGTGCATTTCACTAAGAAAAAAAAAAGTAACCTAAAAATCAAAATTAGAATTGTTAAAAAAAATTAATAGAGAAGCTGTTTTAGTAGGTTCTGTTTGAAATCCAAAAAGTCCAAAAATATATTTTTCACCATGGCTTCTGCCATGGGTTCTTAAGGATGTTCTAACAACCTCTCAGGAAGTGGACGTCTGATAATTGGCCATGTACATTGTGTGTGTGCTGATCTTTTGTAGGCACAGATTATTCTGTCCCACATTTTGAGACTTATTTTATCTTTCAAAAATGTGTTCTTATTAGTTGTAAGACTGGATCTGCTTGATACCTGCGTAATATTCAGTTCTGGTTTGGATTGCTAAATTCTTGACTATGTTGATGTCTCACGACTGTAAATTCCAGGGTTCAACTAGGTTTTAAGAATATTTCAGCCTCTAAGGGGTTTACATTTCTTATATATACATTTAATAGACTGTTTCCATGCTCTTGAATTTATTTCATTCAAAATAGAAAAACTAATTGCAATTCCATTTCAATCGAAGCTAAGATTTTTTTCATTCTGGAGGAGCATGTCAGTCTTCCAAGGAAGGAGAAAGGCAGCAAGAAGTAAACAGTGAAAAACAAGAGTTAAAACATGGTTTGTATTTGAGATAAGTTGAACCCAATTTTAAATTTTACATGATATATTCACTTGCAATACATTTACTGCTATATGAATAAGTAGAGGCCTTTCCAACTCGCACCTATTTTGTGGGCATGTGGGTGTCTAAAGTCTGGTAACAGACCTGCTGTCAGTGTCTATGTATGAGCTTTGGGCTTTTATGCACTGTGCTTTGAAATCGTAATTTTAGCTGCATTTATTCGTTTGTAGCCCTATTTTTAGTAACACGAAACACCATACATCAGACTGTTGTAATTAGTAATAAATTACTCACAGAAGGAACAAATATTTGACTTTGATTTGAGTAAGAAAGAAGAAATGTCGCTTTTTTCCCATTGGCTCAATAAATAAATAATGGTATAACATAGGTTGGTTGGTTGGTTTAAATAACCGTAAATATTGTTTGGAAGGAGGAATTATTTAGAATAAAGTAAAAAGATAATTAAAAAATATACATGTAACATAAACACTTCCATTAAAAATGTGTATGTGAAAAGCTAGGACATTTATAAAATATCTTATAGATCTTAAAAACCTTTTTTCTTCTCTGTTTTTGTTTTGGTTTGTTTTTTTTTGTTGTTTGGTTTGGGGTTTTTTTCAGAGAAATTATAATTTCAGTAACTTTTTGTTCTAGGTTAGATTTTCCCTACAAGTCTTTTGAAAAAGAAAAAAGGCCCAAACCACTTCAAACCTTCACAGATGTCGTGTGTTAATTTAACTCTTTCATTATGTATGTCATGCATTCTCTATTTTTAAAAATGTTATTTTGTATTGAAATCGCTAAATAGCTTTGCATTAAAAATATAACCTTATGTAAACATCTACTACCTATGGATATGGAGATCCTCAATATACCTGGTTTTAGACTGGAATCAGTGTGATATCTCAAGCACCCTGATTTGTCAGTGATGGCTGGCAGTATTGGGTTTTTTATCGAGAATTGCTATTGTTTCAATTTTTTTTCAGTTGTTTAACCAAGCTGACATCTTCTTTGCCTAATACTAAATCCAGCCCTGGGGGTACAGGCAGGATGGTGTCTTCTGCATGCTCCTGTGTGGGTGAGTGGGGCTGAGGAGGGTTTCTCTGCTGTGCAACCCGGGGTCTCTCTCTGTTTTCCACAGGCAATTAGTATGGTGTCTGTCACTGGAGAATTTAAATGAAAACATGTGATAGAAACAGCATCAAAAGCTGTCTGGGAATCAGTGGAGAACCTATCCCTTCTGAACGTCGCAAGAGGGTGGGGTGCGATGGAGCAAAGAGGCACAGATCACAGTGTTTGTCTTGGCCCAAATAGCATGGGTATTGATGTCAGTGGAGCTGTTCCTGCTGACCGGAGTGCAGTTGGCTCGAACCCCACGCAGGTTGTCTGGCCGATGTGCTCTTCCTCTGGTATCAGATGCAAGTATTTCATTCCTGGCTCATGTGTACTTCCCTCCTGCTTTATTTTTACCAAGTGTTCTCCGCACCGGACATTGCTGCCGGCACTTCCCGCACGGACAGGTCCTGCAGGCACCTGCTGCTGCTGCTCCTTGGCACGCCGGGCGCGCACAGCTCTCTCTCACAAGGCAGCTGATGGGCACTGCTGCGCAGGCAGGGCTTCTAGACACAGTGTTCTAATCCCATCCTGAACAACTGGGTTAATCCCCTACCAAGCCCGGGACCCTGCTGCAAGTGGGAGTCAGGTTTCTTTCTGAGGCCAGTGAATAGCTTTCAGTAATGGAGGACTGTTGTGGAGGTTACGTATGGTACTTGGTTGTTGCTGTAGCTTGATTCCACAACAGATTTCATGTTGGTAGTAGCTATTTGTATTACTTCGGGCTTCTTGCATATGATTTTTTATTGTGCATGTTTTGCCCTCTTTCTTCATTGCTAAATCATCACCTTGGGTGTTAATCCTGTCACAAAAAGGTAGTTCTAGCCTATGTGCAAATGTGTATTTGTTCAATCCCCACCCGTATGCAAGCATGCAACCATGAGAAACCAGTATTTTTTTATATGTGAATCATTCGTACACCCGGATGTGTTACAAAATTTCCCATCAGATGAGGCTCTCCTGCCTATGCACACCTATAGAAAATCTACTCTGGGAAGAAGAAGGATTCATGCTGTTCCTGGTTCTGTCATTCCATGCTGGTGGCAGTCTGCTACTAAGGGGATGGATTTTGAGAAGGAGGTAACAACTCGTGCTCCTGTGGCACAACTAAGAAGAAAAAGGAGCCTCTCAGCTCTTTGCTGCTCCTCTGGCACCTCTTCTGCAAGCCAGGTACAGCTCTGAGGAAAAGTCAGGGCTTTCCTTTATGGTGCTTGTGTAAGATGGTGGAATCTTTTAGGTGAATCACTTTTTTTGTAACCCCAAAAGACTGCTCCCTGTAAGAAAGAATGTTCTGAAGTGTTCATTTTCATCATCCTGTTGTCTGTCTATCCATGTTTCTAGGTTAATTTTGAAAGGTGCAAAAGACTTTAGGTTCCTACAGTAGTTATCAAACTTCTTGAGAAAGAGGCTGACAGTCTGCAGAAGAAAGGTTTCCCCTGAACCATGTTAAAATACAATTTGATTTCATCTCATGGTTTCGAAATTTGTCATATGATGTCCAAAACCCAAGATGCTTTCTTCTCTAATTATAGAGGGTGTTTATATGTAAGGTTTAATCTATTTAGTGGAAGTCTTCCAGGAGTTTGGAGTAACTGCTACTTTGTGGGCCTCTTCTCAGTTGAAGGGTTAGAGAACAGTAGACTTCTACTTTGAAGGCATTTGGTCAGTGAAGATGAGCAAGCTACTTTTTCCCACATGTTTTCTCTTGCTTCTGCTGTCGTGTTTTGGGCTTAAGATATCATTTTTCCTCATGCTATGACAGCAGGTATTGCTTTGTTTTAAAGAAACTGTGAACCCGCAAGTTCAGTCTTGTTTCTGCATGACTTAAACCTGTCTCAGAGATGTTATTTTGCCCAGAATACTTCCACCTATGTTAGACAGATTTCTTTGTGGCTGTGATATACAGGAAAAGCCAGCTTGGAATTTACAGAAACTTTTAGTAGTTTCTAAAACAAGAACCAAGGAAATCTTTTAAAAGTTCACAAGTGCTTAGGTACTTGTGCGATGGTTCTTGTGTTAGGTTGGTGGTTTTTTTTGCGGTACTTCTTTGGATTTCTCACAACTACTAGTGACATGTTACTAGAGGAAGAAGGGGCTAAACTTTTTGTGATACATCACAGCTACGTGGTTTTTGATGTAGGAACTGAGGCAAGTAATTCTGAGTTTATACCAAAAAGTTTTTCTGTCGAAGGTGATCGCTCTCTGTGAAGACTCTTTTTCCTGAGGAGATTTATAACCTTTTAGATTAGATTTACTTGCTGTGTAGCATTTTAAACACGCCAGACTAAAACTAATGCAGGATAAAACCTACAGAGGTATTGAGTCGCCTGGCAAAACAAGGGCAGCTTAGATAACCATTTAGTAGCTTATTGTGGTAAGATAAACATGGAATTCTAGGTATTTTCTACAATGAAAGAACTTATTTGTTCTTTTGATCTGTGCTTTCTGCTGCTGCTTGTCAAACTTCCCTGGATACTGCCAAAAAGTCTATGCTTTTCTCATTGCCTTTCTTTCTCTTTTTAATTTTAGGATTTTGAGGGCAGAATAGCTTTTCTAACTTATAGCTTCCTCTGAAAAAAAGCAATCAGACAGAAGTTATCAAGCCTTTCAAGTAAGGTTTGTCTAGCCACTGCTGCTTTGTTTCTGGCTTATCATCCCTGTGGTTTGAAAACTTTCTTGAATGTCTGGGTTCTGTGATCTTTCAGAGGTCTTTTAAAATGCAGTCATCATTTCAAAATGTTAACTCTGCCTTCAAATGGTTTCAGTGGAGACAAGGGTGATGATCTGGTTTTACTTACCTCAATATATGGCAAGGACCTGTGTTTGGAAACATAAGCTTATATACTGATGACTGCTCATTTAACTAGAACAGACAGCCTGATTTCATATTGATATCTCTGCCAACCCACAAAGTCACCTGCATTTGTTCACCCAAATTCATTCAAGTAGCTGAGTTTGGCAGCATCCTATTGCAATAGGCAGAATTTAGTTATTTTATCTGAAATCTAAGAGGGGAGGGGTAGTTGAATAAGAGTTTTGTGGGGAAGAAAGGCCTTGGTTAGCTACAGAAAATGTTTTGGCTTGAGTCAGTTCTGAGTAAGTTGGGTGTTGCACTTAAGAGCAGAACCATTAAAACCCTTTTGAAAACTAATGACCAAAACGGACTGCAGAGTTAACAGTATAGTGTGACCTTGTGCTCAATAAAAGCTCATGGGTTGTCTTTTACATGACTAGTCTCCTGGGTTCACAAAGAAAGGGAGAATTTCCAATTTTCTTGTTAATAACGGACAGGTAAGCAGTCATAACCATAGCTCTGCTATTTGATCCTTTATCAGTTCAGGCACCAAGAAACACTGCAAAGAACAGATCTGCCAGCCCCACAGCCTGTGTGATTTCTCATATCTCTCCTGTCACTTTGTTCTCATTTAAGAGGAGGATTAACCAGTTGCTTCTCATCTAAGCCCTTGCTTCAGACATCCATTAGGCATGATGCTCAAATATCCCCTATGGAAGTGAAGTTGGTTGTCAGCAGTAATAGTGCAATAAAGGCAGTTTTCCCCACTGCCTTTCCTAAATATGTGACAAAGGCAAATGGTGTATAATAACTAAGCTCTTCCTCTTAGAAGGTTTCAGTAAGTAGGAATATACAAACATCAAACTGACTTCGCCATCCCAGGTGGGTATTTGGGTTAACTGCTGTTCATTGTAGATGATTTCAGAAGCATCTGATTAAATTCTTAATAACAGCACTGGTTTTCAGCAGTATTTTTTGACTGATAATATGATTGTAACTTACTTCTGTGGGTCCAAAGTGTGCTGCTTAAAAGTAAGGGATGCTGAGATACGGAGGCATTGTTGGAATTTCAATTTTCCCCAGAAATCCCAAAAGACACAATCAAAATAAGTTAATAATTCATCATATTGGTAAATTTCTTAAATAAATATTATACTGTGTGCTCTGTTTGACTTAAAGGAGAACAGCTACTATACCTTCCTTTAAAAGAGAGGGAGATATTCCTTCTTATCAGTAGAACTATTTCTTTCCTGTCAGATTGTGCTGGTCAGAAAGATAAAGGGATAAGATCACAGGCCGTGTAACAGGGCCTTTCTCCCCCTTTTTCGTAATTAGCAGGCTGAGAGTCAACAGGACAAAACCTGTATTTGTCTCTCTGCACATTGCTGTGCTACTTCACATGAAAGCAATGCAGTCTTAATCTAAGCAGTTTTGTACTGAAAGTTTGAATTAATCCAACCATTAAAAACAAGCTTATTGTCTAACGACTTGAACAAACTATTTCACAGGCCAAGAAACGTCTCAGTTTTTTTCAGCCACAGTGTTAGGTAAACAAAATGAAAGCAAACCATGATGCAATTGTTTTGCTCTTTCTTTCTTTTGCAGGGTATTTTTTTGTCTTCCCTGCTGCATTGCAGGCTGCCACAAATCATTTGTAGAGTGCGGTGACCTTTACATAAAGAGTAGCAGTAGCAAGTTCTTAGTGATCAGTGTCTTGATAGCTGAAGAGAGAAGATTATTGTAACATCCATCTAAAGAATGAAATAGCAGAAAGATACACATTCTTTCCAACCTCAGCACCTTGTAGGGGAGCTGTGGGTGTATTAGCATCCAGCATGGCTCAACCATTGGAACAGGTCATCTGGCACTGGTTTACTTCTGGGAAATAGCTGGTCAGTGATACCAGCATGGTTTCTACACCTCTTCCTGGAAAACTGAAAAAATGTGATTTACTTGCAGACGCAGGCAGGGAAAAGCCATTATTTGTATATTTCCCTGCAGAAGTTTTAAGGGAAATGATCAGGGTGCCTTGAGACTTGCTTCCCTTTGGGACTAGCAGAGGGAAAACTAGATGACATGTAACATTTGAAAAAATATGTGGATTGCTCCAGAAGTCCTGGTTTGCCCACTTGAGTTTAACAAGACTTTGAATTTGGTTAGTCAACCTTATTTTATATTTTTCGTGAATTTGTAGTGAAATAAGTTCTGTTGGGAGGAGGTAAATAAAGCTAGAAGCTAAAATTTTCTACATAGAAAAATGTTAAATGTGGTCACGGTCCCCTCTTGAAAGAGTTGTTTGGAATATGTTAAAAGGTAGCTTTCATTGAAATGTAGCTTTTTACTGGGATCTGGACTTTGGTGAAGAAATTCATTGTGATTAGCTGCCAACAGTTGCATTACAATCTTTTGCATATTAATTTGACATATTGTTCCATTGGGTACATAATATCTTGTTACAAAATCAGAGCCTATCACAACCTCAGAGACTTGTGAGGTTGTATTTTAATATGAGATTACCTTTTGTTTCCTGAGCACTTCATCATTAAAATACACAAAAAAAGTTGGCAAGCAATTCTTTAAAAATGTGAAGTGAGACAAGTGCTAGAATAGTGATTTTACAAAGAAAATTGCAAATACAACAGATGAGAAAAGATTTTAGTCAGATGTGTAAATATATCCTTTGGGTTGAGAGATGAAGCTGGAGGTCATGAACTGTTAGACCCAAGTAACCATCTTAGAAACAGTGTGCACATGTTTGTGTGCAGGTAAGCATATGACCTGCGCACAGTTCCTGCATAACTGAATCTACTGCTGGTGGTGTAGGAGCACGCAGCTGCCTGCAGAGTCACTTTCTGGCGGTAAAGAGTAGAGTCAGTTAATGATTATGACAAAGTGTAAGTGCATGATGTATCTAAGGTAAGTGTTCAGTATATACTGCAATATTACATGGGTCCAACTTTTCACACATAAGAGCTTAAAAGAAGATATCAAGTTGGAATTGAGAAAACTAGCAGTGGCATTACAAACCTACAAGACCAAATATCTTTGTAAACTTCTGTCTTAGCTCCGGAAAATTTAATGGAGAATGAACTACATTTGATCAAGTGTGTGATCATGTGTCATAGCACAGCCTAAGTTGGAAAGGGCCTCTGGACAGCATCTGAAAAACTGAGTCTTAGATTAGGTCATCCACACCCCATCAGATATCTTGAGTATTCCTTGTGAAGAAGATTCCACCACTTCTCCAGATGGGATTTCCAGGAACAGGGTCATCTGTACCCTGGAAAGAGGTAAGTCTGGAAGGAATTTAGGGGTCTTTTGAACTGCAAGTTCTTAGTGCAACACACTCATGAAAAGAGAGGGAGTTATCTTCCAGGAAGGTGGTGTTTAGCACTCAACAATAGCCTTATCTTCGGATCCTCACTGTGACAAGAATGCTTTCTGTAGTTTCAGGCTTAGTTTATTGAAGGCATGTTGAACCACTGCAGAATAAAGTCAGCCAGAATGGTTTGAGATCTGATGAAGCTATTTCTTTCTGAGAACCATGGTTTTTTGTTTGGTTTTTTTTTTTTAATCGGTTGACCCTATCAAAATAAAGAGCCTCCTTAATTTAAAAATTTAAGTTTCTTGAAGCAGGAGAAAACACACTGTTTTCTTATTGGTCCTTTAGAACAGCAGTAAAAATCATAATGCACAATTAAAGGTTATAGCTAGAGAGTTGGGCAGATTGAGATCAGGAGTAATACACAACATTTTTCACAGTAGAAATGGATTCATCATTCTGACAAATTATCAAGGGAAGCAAGAGGTTCTTCATCTCTCTAAATCTTCGAACTATGACAGGTTGCTTTTCTAGCTGATGTGCTTTAGTCAAACAAAAGTTACTCATGAATAGGGCTAACTGGCAGAGATTTATTGGCTCCTCCTTTGCCTTGGTTATGCAACTGAGGCTCTTGGCTATTCATGCAATTTTAATGTTTCAAGGACTGTTCATTAGGAACTGAATTGACCCAGCTGCTTTTGAATATAGCACTGTAACAAGAATGAGCTGTTTCAGAGATAGAAAAAAAAAATGGCTTTAGTATTTAGAAATTTAGCTTATTTGAAAATTTAAGTTACTGATAAAAGTTGTAAGTGAACTGCTGTAAGAAAAAGAATCAGAGTGAATAGAATTAGGGTAGAGTTAGGGTAAATAGAATTTACCATTTATAGTAAGAATAATAATAGATATATTCTTGGTATCCCAGTCAGGGTACCAATATATATATATCATAAACAAGCACAAGAAGGGCCTGAGTGATCACTGCCTCAAAATTTTCACAGTCTTAAGATGCCCTTAATTCAGATGAATTTTCTTCCTTGATCAAAACTTTAAATTTCTCCTCAGATATTTCTTGGGAAAATTCTTTCTTACATCAGTAAAAGCTTTGGCAATATTAATAGATCTCAGGATTGGTCCACCCTGAAATTGTTACTTTTTTAAGGTACCACCAAAGTCCCCCATTGCTTCATGTACCATCACTTGTAAGTAATGGATGTGACTGCAGTGAATTTTTCTGACCATGGAAAAAGCTACAATACACACTAAAGCAAACAAGAAATAACCCAAATTATTTTGGGGCATGGTGGGATAAGGAAAAGACAAAGAAAGCCCTTCACTGGAGCAGTGTTCAACAATGCATAGATGTGCACCTGAAAATAGGACATTGCAACAAGTCGAAAGTTATTAGTTGGCGCAGCAGAATGAGACTGGGAAACTGTCCGGAAGAAGGTGACAGAAATCAGAATGAGTTTTCTGAGGGAGAATGAGAACAGGCAGTCTGATAATGAGGAGCTTCTGTTAGGACAAGAAAAGGGAAAGTGCTATGTTTGCTAAAGTAATACAGTAAATATGTAAGCAGAAAATAATTCTTGATATGCTCTTACAGCAGTATGTAAGAAAAGGATGGGAAGCATTGTATTGCATATGTAGTGTGATAAGCTTGAGGTATAGTATGGATCTTGCTGAAAGGCATGTACAATTTTAGAAGGGGCTAAGGGAACTCCTGCTGTGCTGCTGAGCTGACTGTAGCAGGAGAGGAGCATTGAAAACCCAGTGACTAAGGGAGTGCTGCACAAAGCTACTGGTGCTGAGAAGCTTAATTCTAGTAGCTGAGATGGATGCACTGAACAATGTACAGGAGGTTTGCATGTCTGTGGGAAATGAGTCTCTGATTTGGCTGTGTGTAGCCCAACTGGAGGCAGGTGTGGGGACTGTCATTTCACTGCATGGTTAGGGTGGAGTTTGGACTAATGGTTCCAGAGATCATCTGAACCATATCTACTTTAAAATACATTTACATGTGAATATATTTTTTTCTTTTAAAACTTTCTTTATTGAAACCATCAGCAAAATTTAAAGGTTTTTTATTATTTTTAATTTCCAATCAAGTGAAGGATTAATTGGTGGTATTGTCAGTTGTAAAGTTGCTGTCCAGCCCTACTTTCTTTCTGTAATGCCTTTCCTTCCTTCTCAGATCTTGCTTCTGTTTTGAGCAAAACCAAATTTCTAACAAAACATAACGTAAGAAAAAGCCCTTGTCTCAATGCAGTTTATAGTTGATGTAGTCTAGAGTCTGCATTCATAAATACTCTCTTATTGCCTTAAACTGTGCAAGCTTGACAGTAATAAGCAGAACAACTAGATTTTCCCAGTTGTCCCAGTGGTGGACCTTCAGAGTTTGTGTGGGTGCCCCCACAGAGGTTTGCAGTCTCACTGTCTGCTGCACTGGCCCTGCAAAATATTCAGAAGAGTTCATCTCCAGGCTCTTTTGCTGGTGTCGACATAGGAGAGATGGGATGGTTTGGGTCTTTGTTTTAATGGTACTTCCTGGGTTTGGAAGCAGAATTTCTGAAATATGAAATGCTGTGAAGGAATTTTTTTCTCAGCCAAAAGCAAAAATACTGGGAAGCTTCGAAAGTACATCTTTTCATGAGGAGTATCTACTTCAATATATAGGCTATGCAAATTTGGATCAGTTTCAGATGAAAAATTTCCACATCTAGAAAGATTGGTCAAGAACTATGAACACAGGAGTTCATTCACAAACATGGTAAATGCTTTATTAAACTAAGCCTCTTCAGTTCTACTACCAGAATGTCATTCCTTAGGCTGCCATATGAAGAAGCACCTTTTGAATTGAAGTTTTCTAAAGATGAAAGTTTTCCAGATATTTCTGATTTAAAACATTTCTTCATACATAACCACGTCCAGTTCTCTGTAATGTTAATTTCAAGGAGTAATTCATCTCTTTTAAAAGGAATGAATGTTTTATTATGTAAAACAGAAGTCTAATGTACATGTCAGTTTTTATTAGAAGTGTTTTAATTCTCCATCTGGCATGAAAGAAATAATTTAAAGGAAAACAAAAGTGTCCAGATAAAGTGCCAATGAGTCAGTGGCTTTTTATTAGAGTTATTAGAGTGACTTTTTATTAGAGTATGAGGCTGAATACTATTTAGCACAGGCTTTTTGAGCTTTGCTAACAACTGCGACTCACCTGTAAGATGTGGGTAATGGAATCAACAAATTGCTTACTGGAAAAATAAAACCCACACCAAAATGCACTCTGTCATATGTTATGTAGTCCTGGTTTTCTCTCTCTGTACTTTCCTGAGTTTGGGCCTTGTTTTCTATGAAGTCTCCAGGCTGTATGCAGAGCTTCTTTGTGACATTTGAGAAATGTGCTTCCATTGCTTTACGCTGCTTGACCTGGGTTGTCGTCATTTCTGCCTGCTATTCTCAGGCTGTGGATTATTGGTGCTATATAAGTACTAAGAATAACAGTAAACTTACGAAAGACCTCTAAGATTACGTGTTAACCCGCATGAGGCAGAGGGACTGAGGTTGTAAAGCTCCTTGAAAGGGATGCTGGCGCTAAATTTGTTTTTTCCTCCATCCCCTTTACTCTGTTCCTGTTACAGACCCAGCACAATCTCACTAATCATCCTCTCCACAAATACACACCCTGTGCTTTGTTTCCACTGCTTGGTGAAGCCTCAGTTTCATCATCTCTGGAGGCATCTGGTCATTCTTCCATGGTCTGAAGTATTGCTGTTGAGTGTGGTGCACTTTTTCCCTCCAGAACCTGTGCTTGGCTTGCATGGCTCTCTCCTGCCATGGAGCACTGCAGTGAGGCCAGTGATTGAATGCGTGCTACCAAATTTTTCCCTGAAATGCAAGCACATTATATATTTGAATTAATGCAGTCTCTTTTCCACATAGAAATTGTGCATTTAAGCTTTTTCCTTCATAACATTTCAAAGGACTGCTGCCTCTCCTTCATGTGATGAGGGTAGAGAGCCTGGGAAGGGGAGGGATGGCTGTGAGAGCACGGATGAGCCTGACAAAGAGGTGGGGGCAGGCTGTGGACCTGTGCTATCAGCCAAGTGCAGCCAGGCAGCAGTGACCTTTGGCGTCCCTCAGCCATCCCTTGCCAGTAACTAGGGCCAGTGGTATCACTGTGTGACCTTTCCCAGGGGAAAGCTTTCTCCCACGGCATATTTGTGGAAGTCTCTTGTATTCAGGCTTGAAGAGGAGGGGATTTGTGCCCTCTGTTTATGCTAAGGGAACATATTGATGGTTGCTGCCAGTGAAGCATTTTGCACAGCATAATGCTATTTGGATAATAAGACTCCAAGATGAGGAAACAGCGAGTTCATGCCACTTTTAAAGTTCATAAAGTAATGCTTTCAAATACTGAAAATGTTATGTGAAGGAATATGTGTGCTGTTGTGTCACAACAGTGAAGTATTTTACTTGAGACCTTGAAAATATAGTCCTCTTTCTAATAAGATTGAAATAACTTCCCAGCCACTTGCCTGGAAAGTTGGCAAGAGGCTGAAGAGCAGTTACAGGCTTTTACTATTAAACTTAACTTATGTCATCATATTTTACCTGAATGGAGAGACATTATTTACTCAACTGTGCAGAAAGAAATCTCAACTGTGGGAAACAAATCTTAGAATGGGTCTACTTTCAGTTGTTTTCTTCATTGAAAGTTGAGGAAACTCATAGGCCTGAATTAAAATGAATATCAAAATGTCACTTGGTATCTTAAAAAAAGGCCAATTCATGTTCTACCAGACCTACAACTGGTGGAGAATTTTAGAGATCTGTATTATAATATGTTGTGTTTGTTTATAAGGCAGCCATCATGTTAGAAAACCAAACCCAAATATTAAAATCTATTTTCTGCCTTGGTTTGCAGTCCATATCCAAAATTTAGAGCTTTAAGTCATATGAATCACAGAGAATTTGGCATTGTCACACAAGGATTTTAATAGCATTTTTATGTTTCTTAAGAGTTGTGATCAGCATTATATTTGATATAAATATGTAGGAACAGTAGCATCTATTACAGATGCTATTTTAAGTCTTGTAAAGTGAACTAGTACTCTTTCAGCTGATGGGCCCTAGCATGGAGGCTTTCTCTGTTAAATAAAAGGAGAAGTAGAACAAAATTTCATTCAGACAGAGCTGAGCCAAAGATCAACATTAGAATTGAAGATTAGTTAGGGTTGGAAAGGACCTTAAGATCATCTAATTCCAATCCCCCTGCCATGGGTAGGGACAGATCACAATAATCCGTGTCACCCAAGGCTATGTCAAGCCTGGCCTTGGACACGGCCGGGAATGGAGCACTCACAATTTCCCTGGGCAACCCATTCCAGTGTCTGCCACCCTTACAGTAAAGAATTTCTTCCTTATATCCAATCTAAACTTCCCCTGTTTAAGTTTTAACCCATTGCCCCTTGTTCTCTCACTACAGTCCCTAATGAAGAGCCCCTCTCCCGCATCCCTATAGCCCCCCTCCACCAGAGCCCCTCTCCCGCATCCCTATAGCCCCCCTCCACCAGATGCTGGAAGGCTGCTATGAGGTCTCCACGCAGCCTTCTCTTCTCCAGGCTGAACAGCA
>JANRGW010050767.1:3229-26286 GCA_024733675.1 Psilopsiagon aymara | reverse complement strand
GACTTGTTCCAACAGTTCCATGTCCTTTTTATGATGAGGACACCAGAACTGCACACAATACTCCAAGTGAGGTCTCATGAGAGCAAAGGGCTGTGGGCACAACAGAGATGCATTTAGACAGAAAGATGTCCACTAGCCATCTTCAAACACTTCTTGTCCCCAGGAAAGATAATTTTTGTCTTTGCTGTTCATCCAAGATCAGTAAGTAAATCTTGATAGTGTGTGCGGTAATTTTTGAGCAGTGAGGGTTAACGGCACTTCCCAACCTGCCTCTGTAAGAGAAGCACTGGAAGTCATGCCTCCCACCCAGCAGATAAGCCATAAGCTTTGACTGGATGGCAGGAATTTCTCCAGTGAAAGGAAATCACCAGGTGATTTAAAGGCAGTATGTCCAACTCTACACAATTCTCTTGTGACTGTAGTGTAGGATGAAGTGGAGAGGTCATGGCCAGAGCTGTCACCATCTGGTCATCCATGGCTGCTGGCAGCTTCCCAGGTATAGCAGAAGCTTAGAAGGCCTGTGTCCTACTCACAGTTGCACCAAGGAGGTCAAGAGTTTATTGCAGGAGCACAGAGGTAGTTACCTCCCCACTCAGCTCCCTATATTTATCCAGATCTGTGATTTGTGTAAGTTTGGTCATGATAACCTCAAAATCTCAGGTACTGGTTCACTGAAGCAGAGTAGTTAAATTTGACAGGCATGCAAATAAAATGGGATAAGAATGATATAAACGTCTTGGAAACTAACAGATCTGAAAACTACTGAAAGCAGGAAAAAAGGACCGTGTGATTTTATTTTTTTTTATTAAAAAACAGCAAGCAAACCAGATGGGAGACATCTCAGATTTGTGTCTTCCTAATGTGAAGTACCAAAGGGTATTTTTTCTGTTCTTCATTTTGAACATGGGGGTGGAGACAGATTAATAGGTTTTGTTTTAGCCTCCAGTTCTTACATGTCTTGCACTTGAAAACAGTGTTTTTCTCCTCCTTTATCCCAGATGTTGCACTCTAGAGAATTTCTTTGTATTTTCCAAGTTCAGTGAACTGCCTTGTATTTTAATGATGTTTGTTAGGAAATATACCAGTTCATAAGTAATGATGTACCTAAGGCTGTTTACAGAGTGAAGTACGGGATCCATCACAACTGAAATGGCTTAGCAAGATGAAACTTGATCCTTTTGGACAGTTGTGTACGTGCGCTCAGGAGGGACAATCAGAAGGGTGACACTGATGCATTTTTTTACAAGATGAGAAGTTTGAAGTTAGTTAAACACTTCTTCAGGATTTACAGGACTTGAATGACTCCGATAGCAGAGCAGCACACAGTAAGTTCAGAGCATTGATGTCTTGCTTAAGCTGAGTATGTTGAGGTAATTTAGATAATTGTGAACATTTGGTTTGGCTTATTTTTTTGCTTTTACAGGGATGGCTTAGTAAAATATGAACTATTTCCTGCTGGATTTCTTTTGCCTCCTCTTTGTGGACAGGGTGTAGCGCTAGGCGTTTCTCCGAAATTCTCAGTTCCATTTCCAAGTATTATTTCCAGCAAACTAATGGTGAGAGATAATTTACTATTACACACTTCATTATACTTTTCCCTTTGTTTTGCAACACGTTCCTCTGTTTGCTTCTTCCACATTCTTTTACGAACCCATTAAGCCCTGAACAAGCTGCTTGAATAAGGTTGTCCCTTAAGATTTTCTGCCTTCAGTTCCCTCTTGCCGACTGGCACATTCCTCTTTGAGATTAGTGCATACAATGGCATCTTAGTAGACTAACACACAGGTCAAGCAATCTCACTAATTAGTAGCGGCTCCCCTTAGGGAGCAGAATCTACTATTCAGTACTCACCCTGAAGGAGCTATCTAAAATGGATCAGATGATGTGTTTTAAAAATGCCCATTGATTTTTAAGGGAACTCAGA
Organism: Psilopsiagon aymara; assembly: GCA_024733675.1. Lineage (NCBI taxonomy): Eukaryota > Metazoa > Chordata > Aves > Psittaciformes > Psittacidae > Psilopsiagon > Psilopsiagon aymara. Next base: position 24,362 of record JANRGW010050767.1, on the reverse strand, counting down.
GTGACAAGCTCAGCCGTGGGAGTCTACAGCTTAGGTGTCCTGTGTTAGCATTAGGGAAGATCAGTGTTTGAATAATTTTGCTTGCTAAAAAAATTATAATTAGTGGAGTTGCTATCCTTATTTTTATAAGGATATAATTATTTTTATAAGGATTATAATTAGTGGCATTGCTATCCTTATTTTTCTTCAAGTTCGAGCTCTGCGGGGAAGGTGCCTGACTCCTTGTTTGCCCAGCACTTAATATATAGTGGGTACTGTCATAATGTTACTTAATTAGGGTAATAACAATTTTCAGAACTTGGGGTCAAGGCTGACAAAACTACGGGTGCTACAGGGCAATGCAAGGGTTGCAAAACTCAGTTCAAAATTCAGAATTCTTACTGCAAAATCCTGTCCTTTTTCATGGAAAATATTGAGATACCTGAGGATCTTTTAGATAAATTGCAGTTTTTAAACAGTTGCATCAATCAGGTTACAAATAGAAAGAATAAAGTGCTGTGGAATGCTACATTTCCTTTATATAGTGACACCATTATGGCTGCAGTTCAAAAACCGGTAGAAGGAAGAAACAAAATATGGCTGGATAGTTCAAACATGAGGATACATAAAATGTCACACAGGGCATAGAATCAAATAGTAGCTGGGAAGGATGCCAGAAAGACTTATGGTTTCAGTTCAGAAGTGCTTTTAGTTACATGTCTCTATGTTTGCTTGGTTTTTGTTTCAATTAAGCTATCTTTTTTTTTCTCCTATGGCTTTTCCTTCAAGAGTCTCTCATGTAGTTGTTTATTAGTAAACAGCTGCTTGCAATGAAAGACGGTTATTTTATAGTCATAGTGGTTTCTGCTAGATGTGTTTGTTGACCAGGGACTGGTTGCACTTCTGTTTATTCTAATATAATCCAGATAAGAATATGTAAGTATTTTTAAACTGGGCAGATAACTCACTGAAAAGCTACATAAAGACCAGATAACAACCATGGTTATATATAGACCTTTTAACCTTTAGAAATCCTGAAAGTAAAATAACTCATTAAGGTGTTCTACATGCTCATATAAAAGCTTTATATATATATATAAAATTGTGCTCTATATTATCTGTTATATGTGTCTGTATATGAAAGTAAAAATTATTACAAACATTTATTGAGTTCTCTCCATGATGTAGGTGCCTGAGAACATTGTGAAGTAACTTACTTGCATATACAAGCAATATAGAATCATAGAATAGTTTGGGTTGGAAGGGACCTTCAAAGATCATCTAGTCCAACCTCCCCCTGCAATGACAAGGGACATCTTGAACTAGATCAAGTTGCCCGGAACCTCCTCCAGCCTAGCCTCGAATGTCTCAAGGGATGGGGCATCTACCACCTTTCTGGGCAACCAGAGAAGCAGTTTTTCCTTTTTTCCAATAGCTGATCTGTGATACAAATCAAAACCTGTTCGCATGCAGCCACTTTGCAGTGTTCCAATATGAAAGTCAGGGGAGTGGGAGGCAGGAAGGTACAGCTCCAATTTTTCCAGTCCCATCCATCCTTATGACACACTCTTGCCTACTTAGTGACATGCAGCTTATATCATTTTACATATGACCTTTGACTTTGTCCTTCTAACTTGAGCTTAAACTTGTGAATTGTAAATGTTGCAAGGCTGGAGCAGGTCAGAGCAGCAGAAGAACATAAGTTAAAGTTGGCTATACTGTTGAAGTTATGCTTTACTATGCATAGCTGTTGTTGCCTTTAGAGAAACACTATTGTCTAATAATTTACATTTTGTCTTGTAAAAATTGTGCAAGTGGTAAATGAAATCCTTAGGAAGCTTAGAGAAAAATTTCCTTTTTATTTCAGTTTATTTATCCTCTTTCTGGTATTTGTTGTACGTTTCGTCAATACTTCATCTCTTGTTTGATTTGTTGGATTTTGTTTTCAGAAGACTATATAACTGTAAATCCACATCAGTAATACCCAACTCAGTAGTTGTAAATCAATTTTCCTTTGTTGACATCTTTTGAAAGAGAAGGTGTCTTGGTGCAGTTCTAGAAAGGAAACAGTATTTACAGAAGTAATTACAAATTCAATTTAGAGCAAGTTAACATTACCTAATGTATATTTTTTATGCTAAAAGGATTCAATTGTCTGAATTCTGTTTCTCCAGTAAAAATGCATACATACACAATAGAAAACTTATTTTGTAGCATAGTTTGTCTAAATGACTGTTCAGTAATGCTGTTATCCACATGCAAGCTATGTATACATTTGGATTCTTGTTTATTTTTCTTGCTAGGACACACTCTTAGTGACTCTGTCCTGCTTTTCAGCACTTTGTCACTGTATGTTTCTTTGGTTGAAGTCAAATTGAGGAGGTCATCAAAATTCAAATGAACTCAGCAAAGAATCTGGTTGTAACTAATGATCTCTTTCTTTCTATGGACTTATTGCTGAACTAAATCTGCCTTTGATAGTGGTTGATAGGAGCAGCATGTGGACTTTAAATCCTGAGAAATTATTCTGGCTGAACAGCAGATGGAATAAATTCATTTTTCATGGCCTGTGTTGTAAAACTTCACCTGAGATAGCGGATTATTAAGTCTAGAGAATGAGGAAGAGTAGTGTGTTTGAGCTGCTTTTGAGGTTCTGTGGTGAAGCGCCTTTCTGGTTTCCTTGCCTGGAGGTTTTGTGACCAGCAGGGAGTAAGTAAGGGTTTTCGCTTTTAGAGATCAAGAACATTGTGTCAAACCTTCAAAAAATATGAAACTATGTAAAAGTGACAGTGGTTGGTATATAGCTTAGTTCAGTTAGATCATTATTCTGTCTTGTTTTGATTGCATGTAATTACATGCAGAGGTGGACAGTTTTCAGCTGTGTTTAAATTGTTGCTTGCTGCTTGGACATAATAAGCTACATGCAAAGTTAGCTCTTGATGTGAGCCTCACATGGTTTCTTTGAATTCAAGCTTGAAAACAGAGTTGGTTGTTGAACACATTTACTGTCCCTTTCTTCCCACCATGATAATCTTGAAAAAACAGAGCTGTTTTTTCCTGAGATTGCCTCAGAAGAAATCTCAACCATAGAAGGCTTTGGTGAGATTTATAGAGGAGGTGCAGTAAGATGTGAGAAAGAAAGAAAGAAATTCATTAATTTTAAAAAATAAAGCTAACCTATTCCTATTCTGGGTCTTGGAAATCTTGTCCGAGCTCTTGTGAATGTTGCTATTTAAGTGCACTGTTTGTGCATGCTTCCTGTTATTTTCAGCACTGACCACCAACACTAATGCACCAATCTCACCTCCGGGAAAAGAAGCATTCTTCTGGCTAGCTTTTATTAGATTAACAGAAAGACATGCTCCTCATGTCTCCACTGAGGCAGGGGTATTTCCAGTTTCTAGATGAGCACAAAGAAGGTGCTACGTTCTTCCACTTGTCTTTTTGCAAGACCTTTCAGAGCCATGTGGACCTGCAGTTTCATCATCATCAATGGCTGCAGCCTTTAACTGTGTAGCCTGGCTGCCTGGAGGTCACTTACATCAGCACACCTCTCCCAGTGTATAAACCATAAAGCTCTTCATAGAAGGAAGGGCTAAGACAGATAAAGTTTAACAAATTCAGTGGCATGGAGTGAGGAGTGTTTTAAACAGATAGTTAGGCTCAGAGGGCACAAATCAAAAGACACCCAGGTTTAAAACTGCTTCCTTCCTCCAAACCTGAGGACAAAGGTGCCGTGTGACCTGCTCTTTGTGGGTCAATCATCCTGAACATAGTACCTCTGGGAGAAAGAGAGTAGAGGACAGGGATAGGCTGCCTATCTTAATTCCTAGCTCCTCAGTAAGAGAGTAAGGCTCAGACCAGTCCCCTGGACCAGTCCCTTGGGTATATGACATTCCTGGAGGAGCAGGTCTCTGGGGAACAAGTCTTGGGGGAAAAATAGCGCAAGAAAGAAATACAGTAATTGATTCATTAAATTGTATAGAAAGAGGGTTCTGAAAGCTTTTTACCTATTTTTGTGACAGACTTTATTAATGAAAAATCTTTGCAATAAAGAAAATAGAGGATGCAGCTTAGGTTGGGATACCTCACTGCACAAAGGGAAATCCCTCCTCTGTGCGTTAGGAAATGCCATAAATGCATTCCCTGTGAAGTGTAACCATTGTACACAGCAAATACAACCCCAAACTTTTCAGGAAAAACATGAGCCTTTAAATAGAATCTGTGGTTAAACCAAGTTACATTTAATCCTTTCCTAGCAGCAGAAAAACACAGCTTGGCTGCACTGTGTGTCAGTGTCTAGCTCCTCAGGCAGCTCCCAAATTTTGTCTTTGTCCTTGTGCCTCTGAGCATTTGCAAGGTGAAATCACCCCATGTCCTGTGGCTTCGCCAGCTTTGCAGTTTGCGAGGTGTAAATATGAAGTGGGATGATTTGGTCAAAGAGAGGCCTGGACATTCTTCTGTGTGTTTCTGTGATCCACAATGTGCAGCTGTATATAAGGAGAGTAAACTTATTCATTATCTGCTAAAGTTGGAAACAGAAAGTCTATAACTGCAGGGCAGAAATAAAAGGCGAGTCAGAAACTGAGTTATACATAAAGTATTGTTTCGCTGGCTGCCTTTGGTGCAGTGCTGAGCAGTGGTTATGAAACTGTGCCCTGCATTTATTCGTGTCACATCTGATTAGCAAACCTGTATGCCAGAGTGACAGGTCAGTGCCTCCCTGCCCTGGTGTGAGCACCCCCATTTCCTCTCTTCTGCAGCTATTGCCAGGAGCTTTTCCAGTGCGTGCCTTCATCCAAGGAAGGGCACAGACACTCAAGTGATGGTATGTGCAGCAAGAAGCACAAATCAGGATGATTAATATAGCAGTGAGGCAAGCTCTGTCACTCAGGCCTGTGGCAGAGAACTTTGCATTTCCTTTTCCTGTGACTCAGATCTGGTAGAAGTGGCTATATCTGCTGGTCCTGTCCTGTTTGTCTGCGTATCTCATGCTGTCATGGGTATTCCTTACTCTGGAAAAATATTGATCTTTTAAAGAGCAAATTTGGTGACTCTTCCCAAGTGTAAAGAAGGACAGTATTGCTGAGTGAGAATCAAGCATCTTGGTTTCCAGATTTGTAGAGATGCTCCAATGCAGATGCAGACCTGAGGGAAGGCACTCTCACTTGCCACAAAGGTGACTGGAAGGATGTGGAAGTGGATCTCTCTCTCTCATAGATACAGTGTTCAAGATACTGTGTCCTGCCCCTGGTGTTTAAATTTTAATACCTACTCTTGTGCAGCTGTGCTTGAGACAGTGGATCTGCATAGCAGGCAAGTTCACTGTGTCCCTGATTTAGCGACATGGGGTTTGGAAGGATGCTAGTCAGAGAACACAGCAAGGTTGCTTCCCCCTCTTTTGGGGTTCTCATTCACTAAAAGATCACAGGATTGACTTAAATGTGCTTTAGCCTGTCATGGACCATGTGGAAATGAAGAGGAATACCAGAACACTGACAGCATTAGGTGGAAAGAAGTAGAAGGTTCTTATTCACGGTGTTCTTTAGAGATAGAAGTACAATTTAAAATTTAAAGATCTTAGCTTAAGTCTAATGAGTAAATCTGTGTTAAGAATATAAAATAAGCCATCAATTACCCATGATCTTGGAAGCAGAGAGAATGAAGGAGGGAGTTGTGCCTTCAAACTAGGCAAGTCCTCAAACATATTAGTATCTGGTGGCCACAGAGGAACTTGCTCACTGTCTTAGACTGCTCCACACTAGCAAAAAAAACATCTTGCTTATTTCCTCTGGGGTCATTTCCTTCAGATCTCCACAAAGTATCCTCTATAACCAATTTAAGAACCTAACTCACCTTGCGAGAATCCCAGGAGGAAGGTGGGTGGCCTGTAATGCCTGTTAAAAATGCTAGGCAGTTTGTGGACTTGCCCAAGGACTCTGAGGGAGTGGCAGTAAAGGCAGGAGCTGGGGCTGCTCTACAACCCAGGGGAGTGCTGTGACATGAGCAGAGCTAGCTCCATGAGGTCATCACCTCCAGGGGTATGGGGAGTCCTTTCCATCTCCTGCTGCTGTGTCCATCTCGCCTCAGGGACCACACAGTATTGGAGCGAGTCTCAGGGTAAACCTGGGGTTTCTGATCAGGGCCAGTGGTGTGGCAAGAAAGAAGTCAGCTGGTCAGCCTTGTCACGGCCCTTTCAGCTCTTACACAAAAGCTTGTAATTTCATTTGGGTTGGATTTAAATAATGCATGAAAAGCCAAGTCTATGATTGTGCATTTAAATAGAGCAACTACTCTGCTTTTCTGGTTTAGTGAAGACTCTGTGAATCAAAAATACCTTACTCATCTGCAGAAAGGCTTAGTCCCAGCAAATCATGGCTTTAATTGCAGGAAATAATCATAAACTACTTTATATGCAATTAAAGACACTTTCTTTTGGAGATATTTTTGTAATTTATATTTTTTCCTAAAACCAATTATTCAAAATATTATACTCTTTCATGCCTGCAGTGCAACTTTGACTTGCATATAAATTGATTGTTTGAAATGGAACTTTCTTGTGTATAATTGAAACTTGAGACTATTTTACCTTTGTCTAGGTAATTGATTAATAGGTCAGATTACAGTTGCTGGTTAATAGTAGCAGCTAACAGTTTAACGCTACAGTTTGCTCATTTGGATAATTGTATTTAGAATGTAAATTGATGCAATTACAATGGCTTTTTTTAAATGTCAACATCTCTTATATTAATGTCTAATCAGCCTTCAATCAAATGTTGAAACTGAAACAGAAAATACCTTTCACACTGGAATTTAGCATAATGCTGGTCCAGAGTTCATTAATTTCATGGGAAGACCAATGTTGGATTTGGACCATACTCATAATTTTATCCATCTATTGAAACAGAAACAGCATTCAAATTCAGTCTGAATAGTGGTGTGGCCTAGAGCTTTCCCAAGCAGCTACCAACAAATAATAGACTGTTTCATGGTAGTGCTAGACTTGATGGCTGGGGAAAATATATCCTGAAGGGTATGTGAGCCCATGGTATCTACAAGCCATAACACGGGAAGAAGAGAAAGCAAGACATTTTTTTATGTTGGCCTCAAGGTGATAGTTCAAGGAAAATCCTTCACCTGTGACGAATATCTATGAGTCAGGAATGGACACTAAGCAAACATCAGGAAAAACATCAGCATAAACCTTTCTGCTTAGCTGCTGGGACAAGCAGCTATGCTGCTTTCAGTCTGGTCCAGGCGGGGGCCCTGCTGGCATCTGCACTCCTGCCTGCCTTCCGTAGGGGGCTTCTGTCGCTCATGCTGATGGGTCCCATTTCCTAACTTAGCTACCCACTTTAATGAGAGAGATCACCCCAAACAGAGAAGAACACTCAAGCCATCTTGGTAACTCATGGTTAACTCATGGGCTGAGGAGAAACAAGCAGCTTATCTTGAGAAAATGGTATTCCTTCTTGATATGGGAGGCATTTGATTGTAAATTTATTAGATGGAAGAAAAAGAGGGACACAAAGGGCCTAGTTAAAGGATAATGTTGGTGTAAGGCCAGCTGGTATGTGTTTGCTGAGGTGAATTTAGGCAAGAGGCTCTCACTGGAATGCTGTTCTGGAGCACTGTGAGCAAAGAGATTGCTTCCAAAAACCAGTCACCTCCTATGCCTGATTGCCTGCAAGGAATGGACGTGACAATTCAGCATAAGTCATTGTGCCTCTGTGTTGTTATGGCCATTACAGCTGAGCCATCCTGGTGCCATCCTCCTTAGTAAATACATGACTGGATTATTGAGAGGATAGGGCTGAATGATGAAAAAGCCATCACAGTTTTCAAGAAGCCACTTTGGGAAACCTTCTGCCTCAAAACTCAATTTGTCTCTGAAGCAAGTTTCACAGGGCCATGTTGCCCTACCAGCCAGTGCCACCACCAAAGTGCTGATGCTGGCGTTGGGCTCAGCTGCCTGAGCAGGGCAGGAGTTCACACACCTCCATGAGTACTGCTGATGTTTTTGATCAGTCCAGATCTGAAATACAATCTGGGAAATTTACAGAATCTTGTAATTCAGCTGTCAAAACTATGCGTACTTAATTATAGGCTGGATTTGGTATAAAAGCTTAGACACAGTGTTTTCCCTCAGCGTTTGTATTTGCTGTTGGAAACACTTCAGCCCATAAATCTGTGCAGATAACGCTGATAGGGAAAATCACTACCAAAACAGTTTTACAGGTGGTTTTAGGTGAATTTTCCATCAAGTTTATGTGCCTGTACCATATCATTATATTCTTTTCTCAGCTATTAACTTCTGCTGCAAAGCATGAGATATTCGATTCCTTTTGGCTTTATTGTTTGCATCTGTCGCCCTTGTTCACGTCCCTGGATAATGCGCCTTGGTCTGCAGGGTGCTGTGCAGCCCTCAAATGGGGAGCAGAGGTGGAGGTTGCCACCAAGACCAGGGTAGAGGTTGGCAGGTGGGGACAGGGCAAGCAGAGACGGCAGCTGAAAAAGCTAAGAGGTGGGATGTAGCTCCCAGTGGCTCTGTCTGTGCTTGATATAAAGAATACCATGAATGCTGGTGGTAATGGCATTTAGCTGAGGAAATGAGATCTCTCTGGATTTTAGTTTCTTAAAGGCAGATGGCTGCAAAAATGTATCTGTTGAAGGAGAAAGGCACAGGCCTGAATGAAGCATGTAAATGCCATTTGAGAGATGAGGGTATCCAGGGCCACTGGATTCTTCTTATGTGACCTTGGACCAGCCATTTGTCCAATAAGTATAAACCAGCTGTTTCCATTAATTTTTACTGCAGCAAGGCTAACAATAAAAATGTGTGTTACATCTATACTGATCTAACAACCCGCTATCTTTCTTTTCCTCTTTCCCCATATGCTGGTTAAAGACTCACTGCAACAGCAAAAATTAACCTTGATGCTGGGGAATGAGAGGAAAAGCAAATTGTTCCACCTTTGCATAGGGAACGAGAGGGTGATATGTGGTTGGGATGAGGGCAGGAGAACTGACAAGTCCCCCGTGCCTTCCAGCTGCATAGAGCTACTAGATCAACTGAGCCATAAATATGTCTTCAGCCTTAGATCATTTCAGGATGTAAACCTTCATCTTTGCCCTGCCTCCCTTGCAGGAGTCACTGCTGAAGCTCTTCTACTAATAGCAGAAATATTTATTCAGATACAAGATAACCATTTGTTTCACTTGTGCCCCCAGAGACACTGAGTAAATCCCATTTAAGTAAATGAGAGTGCTGTGCACCTAATTAGAGTGAGTTAACTCCACAGCCCTGTGCCAAAATGCTATGCTATGAACTAAAATTCGTGGAAACTTAATACAGAGTCACAATTTATTTGGTATATTTAAATCAGACTTTAAAAATTAAGTGAAAGCCGATACACCCAATGAAACCCTATAATCCAGGCTGGAATAATGTCATGCTGGTGTCATAGTGCAGATGATGGTGAAATTGTCAGTGCATTGACATTAATGTCATAGCACCTCTTGAATTCAATAGATCATGGATTTCTTTGGTAATGTGCTTAGAGTCTTAGTTTACTAGCAAAGTGAGTAGTTTGGGATTTCCTGTTTTCTCCACTCCCCTGCCATGGGTGATAGGATCAGCTCCTGGGACAATACTAAACACACTCAGCTGGATTTCTCTGTCAGCATCAGCCACCTCCTTTTTTCATGTACCTCCTGAAGCCATTTCTCTGTCTCTTACTGGCTTGCCTGCAGCACACAGCCTTATCAGGTGCACTGGCTTCTTTGGCTTCTAGACTCGTATCATAAGAGGAACAAACTTATTTGATTGATTATGTTTCGTTTTGTCTGCAAAACCACCTTGACAATGTTATTAAAGTTTGAAAGGAGAACAGCTATCCTAAAGGTCACTGGGGAGAGGGGGCAACCCCAAGTGAGCACCCTACACTGCCCCAAACTCACCTTGGGAAGGAAGTGGGAGGCAGCAGTACCAACAGCTGACTGCATGCAGCACATACGTTACTCCAGACTGACCAAAACAGGGGTCTTTCCTTCCCCAGCATGAGCATGCCTGGGTTTCACACTGTTGTGGTGGGTAAGTGAGGAGGGGTTAGGGGACAAAGGACACAAATGAAAGGCAAAACAAGCTTCAGAAGTGTGTGCTTTGCAGAAGTCTTCCCTCCTCCCCCCAACAGCTCATGTGGCTTCATCTCCTTCCACTGAATGGTGGCAGCATGATCTTTACCGAAGTGGCTGATTACATTTATTTAAGAGATGTGTGTCTATTGGTGGCAATTCAATAACAATTTATTTGCAAGTTTTTCTGTGCTTTGCAAAACGTATCTGAGTTTCATTTGCACTTCAGCTGATGGAAGCAAGCAAAGGGAAAATGGTTCACAAGTTAAGTAATAATTATTAGTCTACAGCAGTAAGACTTATTTCTTGAAGAAAATTAATTTCTATTATTGCAAATTATATTACCATATATACGTGATAATTCATTTACTATGTTTGGAGATATAAACCGATATGGAAACCTGCATAAATACTCCAAATATATACTTTTTACATGTTTTGTGCTCAGTTATTGCCGTTTGATTGATGTGAAATATCCAGTATTCTGTTGGTTTAGCTGTAGCTAAAAGCCAGGGAGTATGAGCTGGGAAAAAAATAAGGTGTATGTTCTATCTATACCTTCTTTTATTCCCTTTATTGCCATATGTTGTAATATGTGTACTGACGTTCTCATTGCCTTCAAAGTATTTGCGGGTGTTCAAGAAGCATATGACTGGCTACTAATCTGCTGACTACTCCCTCTTATTGTTGTGAAGGTTTTAGCAGCTGCTTTATTTCATTCTGCATTTTTTCCTGGTCTTACCTAAAGAACTCATTTTGCAGCTCCTGAACATGTGTTTATCTTTAAAGGCACCAGTATTATTGTACTATGGTTGTTAGGCAGGTTTCCTGAAATTGAGCATATGTGTTTTTCTGTAAGGTGCAAGGAGAAACAGGGAGACACTGAGCTGATATCTGAATAACAGATGCCTTCCTTTTCAGTACAGGTAAGAAGTGAAATGTTCCTTGGAAGGTTGCAGACAGGTTTCATGGACAGCAAATGCAGTGGGGACTGCTCACAGATCAGACCTCGAAGGTCTTCCTTTCTGTTCATTATTTCATACCTATTTTATTTTAGGCAAGCACACAAAAAACCCCACCAAGCCCAAACAGAAATGGGCACTGTTCTCCACATTAACTGTTTTTGCCCTGCAGATATGAGTGGAATAATTTATTTTCCACAGGAAGAGTAGCCAGGAGCCTTTTAACCAATTACTGCAGCAGCGTGTAGACTACAGCAAAAGAGGGATTACTTCCAACTTCCATAGTGAACATTAACCACCGCTGTGCTACACAAACAGACCTTTTATATTTTACCTACTTTGATATTCTAAGGAAATGAGAACTCTTGAAATGACAAAGCCCTCATAATAATGAGGTGAGTTATCACCACATGGTTATTATCAAGAGCATTTTCTTTTTATACTAATGTGTGTTAGAGAAGAGGCATGTCTCTTGTTTGCCTTGGAAGGAAAACCATTGAAGTTTACTCTTGTCAGATTTCTGGGAGGAATAAAACATTGTTATTGTCTGTGAAAGAAAGATGATCTAGTCGAAGCTGGCTCACCAGTTGTCTTCCTGGAAGCTGCACATGGTTGTGGCTCTTGTCTTGTCTGAGGTTTGTCTAATTGATAATCAAAGGGCTGAAGCATCTTTCCTATGAAGACAAACAGAGGGGTGGAGTTGTTCAGTCTGAAGAAGAGAAGGCTCTGGGGAGACCTTGTAACAGCCTTCCAGTACCTAAAAGGTCCTACAAGAAATCTTGAGAGGGACTTTTTACAAGGACATGTAGTGACAGGACAAGAGGGAATGGCTTTAACCTGAAAGAGGGGAGATTTAGATTAGATATTAGCCAGAAGCTTTTTACTGTGAGGCTGGTAAGGCACTGGAACAGGTTGCCCAGAGAAGTTGAGTTTGCTCTATCCCTGGCAGTTTTCGAACCCGTGGTAGACAGGGCTGGAGCAACCTAGTGGAGGGTGTCCCTGCCTGTGGCAGGAGGGATTGGAACTAGGTGATCTTTAAGGTTCCTTCCAACCTAAACCATTCAACAGTTCTATAACCAACCTTCAGCTCCTCATTGGTTTCAGCTGCTGGTGCTGGCAGTCAGTTCTGTATTTGTTATCTCCAGTAAGGTTATCTTATTTGCAATCAAACAGTGTAACAGTGTAAAAAAAAAAAAAAAAAGGAAAAAAAAAAGAAAAACGTTGGACTTGGGTGTTCTGTGACCGCTATGGATATTACCTGTAAGGCAGGAATCTTTTGACGATGAACTGCAGCAGTTCTTCTGTAGAAGCTGGTAAGCCTGGAAGTGAAAAACACTATTTAGCACCCACTATGTCCCTGAGGTAAGTTCATTTTAAAGTATATCCCTGTTCATGGCCTGACGTCCCTTATGCCATATTTAGAGTAGACTGACCATAGACAGAAGCTGATGTAGATACAAGTAATTGCAAATTGACTATATACTTAAATTTTATACAATAACCACTGCAGAGAGAATTTGTAGAACACTATTCCCTATGACTTCTGCATTAATCTTGTTTTCATGTAAAACCCTGTAATCATGTTTTGTGCATTAGTCAGTGAGTTTTCACTGAAAACAGCCAGATGTGTAAGGACCTTTGCAGTAGCGTTGTGTTCCAGAGCCACTAGCACAAGCACAGAGACATCTATCTGAAGACTTGCAATGTTTTTATTGAGTTTCCAGCATGAAACTACATTTCTATCAAGTGAAACTGTAGAGTAAACCAACCAGAGCTCTTGCAGCATGAAACTGTCTTACAGTGTACACTTACAGTGAAGGGTTACTCTAATAAGTACTGTTACACTACTACTTTGTAGTGTCAGCATGCTGCAAAAATAACCACAGTGTATAAATAACACAACCTTTCCAGAACTGCATATGGTGAATTTTAGTTTAAACTTAGTTAACAACATGGATAAGGTGGCATAGCCTATTTAAATGTCTTTGTCCCTGTCTACTTTTAATATATAGGTGCTCTCAGATGCTTGTGGATGCCATAAATAAAGCTTTTATGTACTATAGGACTTGTTTTAAGCATCTCATAGGCTTTACAAAAAGCAAGAAAAACCTAATTGAAAATAGGAAACTTCTTGATCTCTGATACAGGGTTGTTTGAAAATTTATGCAGAGGAAAAAGACAAATTCATAGGAAGTTTGTGCCACTTTTAAGCTTTGCAAAGTAACAGATTTGGGTTCTAAAGCTAATTGGAAAACAGATTTTAGTAATTGTTTGAGCATCAAGAACAAAGGCACTTAAAAATTGACAAGAAAGGAGTGAAAATAACTTTGAAAAGCTTTACAAAAGCTTTATAAAAATAGACAAGATACTGCATAGCTGGATATGCTACCATAAAGGAACTGAAAGAACTACAGAAGCAGAAGCTCTGTGATTCTTCCAGACGTGTGAAGTAATGCCTTGCATTGTTAAGTGGGCAAGGCTGTTTTTCTTGGCCACAATTTAGGAAGGATTTTGTATGTTATCATCAACGAATTAGAACCTGAATAACAAATCTTGGCTATAATCATCATAATCTGTTCCTATTGGGAGGGGGGGATAGAAAGAAAAAGAGGCTATTGTAAAACAGTTCAAACCTATTTGATTAAAAAAATACATACAACTTACTTGCCTAGAATAGCTCATTATCTATGTGAATTTTTCTGTTGAGTGATTCATAAGAATTCAGTCTGCTTTAGGACTTCCTAACTCAATCATACTGCAATAGTGAGCTCTTTATACTGATCTTGTGCCTTATTTGAGTTCCTACTGAAACTGACTAACTGAACATGTTGGACTGCCCCATGAAACGAATAAGGTAAAATTGATTGCAACATGTTCTTTGTATTGTGTACCTGAAGAAATTACTCTTTATAGGTCTTTGGAACACAGTGTGACTGCAGCTCATATGCTTCATATATATGATTATGTTCATTTATAAATTAGTTTTTTACAAGTGTCAATATGTATCAGAACTTGCCTTCCTTCTGCCCTGGGACTATGAGTATTCTTTGAAGGTGCTTATGTAAGGGTATCAAGTAGTAACAAGCACCTTGTTCAACCTTCAGGAAGTCATAGACTCCTAGAATAGTTAGGGTTGGAAAGGACCTTAACCTCATCCCGTTCCAACCCCCCTGCCATGGGCAGGGACATCTCACACTAAATCATGTCATCCAAGGCTATGTCCAACCTGGTCTTGAAACTGCCAGGAATGGAGCATTCACAGCTTCCCTGGGCAAACAATTTCAGAGCCTCACCACCCTTACAGTAAAGAACAACTTCTTTATATCCAATCTAAACTTCCCCTGTTTAAGTTTTAACCTGTTACCCCTTGTCCTATGACTACAGTCCCTAATGAAGAACCCCTCCCCAGCATCCCTATAGACCCTCTTCAGATACTGGAAGGCTGCTGTGAGGTCTCCACGCAGCCTTCTCTTCTCCAGGCTGAACAGCCCCAACTTTCTCATCCTATCTTCATAAGGGAGGTGCTCCAGTCCCATGATCATCCTCATGGCCCTCCTCTGGACTTGTTCCAACAGCTCCATGTCCTGCTATGCAGCATTTGTTAGTTCTCAATTTAGGAATCTGGAAGCTGGTGCATCTTTCAATCGTTGAAGTGGACAAGCTGTAGATTTTGGAGTAAAACAGCTTTTGCCTTGTCTGGCTAAAAATTGAGAAGATGGTAAATTTCTGATATGTGGGGATGCAGATTTGTGAGCAAGAAGGATTAGAGAGGTGTAGGTATTCTCATTTGCAATATACAGAATGTCAAACAATAGGAGTTACTTCTGTTTCTTTGCTTGCTCTTTTCTTCTTTTTTAAAAAGAAAAAAAAAGAAAAAAACTTCATTTAAGTGAAAACTATTGCAAAACCTAGAGTATTTTAATGTATTTTATCAGCCAGGTATCTCTCTGTCCAAACAGACTCAAATTTGTTCATTTTTTCATTGGGGCAAACCCACAGTTTGCCATTTCTAACTGGTCGCTCCACTTGCATCCATTTTTTTTTTCCCAGTTGCAGCAATTTTGATAACTTAAAAAAATATAGATACATTGGTTTGGAGAGATGAAGTGGCTCATTAAAACTTCTTTTAAGTGGGTGACTTAATACAGCGCAGCCATTAGGAAGACATGCAGTGAATTTCAGTGAGTTTCTTTTGATGAGTTAGTCTTTCAATGAATATCTTAGTGCATGAAGGTTTTGTGGGGCACAGCATTATGGGCCGTTCCATAACTACCTTCATTAGTTGGGTTTGGTCTACTTCATTTCAGATTCAGAAGCATTTACATTGTTTTGCTACGAATCATTGTGCTTCATTAAGCCATTTGTACTGACAGTTGTGGGAGAGATGTGCTGACAGTCCCTAGGCTACATCAACATTTTCAAACTCCCACATACCTCTTCCCATTTTTTATTAGGATCTCCTCAAAGTTGGTTACACACCCTCTTTCCAATTGTTCTTGGTAACTCAGGTCTGTCATGTTGCCTGTACAGCGCTCACGAATGACTGGGCAGCCAGTATGTTAATTGCTGCTTTACTGAACTATCCATAGTGGTAGGTATATTTTTGTTCTTGCAACCTTTTTCTAGATTCACATTTTCTCTTTGACCATACTTTTTTATTATTATAGCTCTGGAGTGGATTTTGTAGCCTTCTTCAAGATGTGCAACATCTATGTACAGCACCTTGTGCAGTGAGATCTAATCCTCAACTGGGGACCACCCCTAACAGTGCAGGTTAAATATATTTCAACATTTTTGGTTTTATTTTGGCCTCATTCAAAAGAAGTTTTGTTACTATTTCTCAATTCCTATTTGACATACTAATTTTACAGTGATTTTCTGTCGATTTTAAGATGTTTATTTGGGGGAAACACAATTCAGTGTTTTAGAAATAATTCACGACATAGCATAGGAAATAAATCCCTGTATATATATGGATTAGGGGGTCGATTTGTGACATTCTCTATACACAGTATATGCTAATCTACTTGAAAGGTAAGATGTGTGAATTGATACAGCCTTGCAAAACATGGAATTGAAGAGCTGAGCTAGTCAGTTTGTTTACTTTCCCATGTTGAAGCGGTAACTCTCTACCATTACCATGTAATATTGCATTAAAGAAAAGAACATTTTTGCTACTCTCTGTGCCTCACAGAGCAGGAAAAGTAAGACATCATTTAAAGCAGCTATTGTGCTGAAGGTTTCTGGAATGTTTGGCATTGCATGTTCAACTTTGGCATTTTGTCATCAAAAACTGGAGCAGAGCACAAGCTCTCAAATATGCAGTCAGGCCTCTTGAGCTCCTGTAAAAATAAGCTGGCAAACAAACCCACTCTAATAAAATGCTGATGCTGGAAAAGATACACAGTCATCACTTCGTTATGCTACTTTTCTCAGCATGTCTCATTTATTTCCGAAAGTAAAAGAGAGAAATGATTAACAGATAAGCAAGAGTCATGATGAGGTGAAATTCTGGCCTCACTGAGGCAGGGGACAGCTCAACCCTGTGAGCCAACCTGTGAGCCATGAAATGTCCCAGTGACCTGGGCAGGTCACTGATTTCAGTGGCCATTAACTTGCTTTTTAGCCAAGGCAGTTGTTACTTGTCTCCTTGTGCTCTTACTATGTCTGTTGTTCAGCAGTGTATATGAGGCTTATGGTTTTTAGTTTGGGCTTTTAATTACTTTGTAGCCAGTGAAAATCTCCCCACTTCCCTCTCAGGAGCCACCCAGGGCTTGAGTGCACTGGGGAGGCAAGAGATGGCTTCTGGTATTAGGAGGATTTGGGCATTACCTGCTGTTGATAACCTGAGCAGTGATGGTGGTGTCAGTGCTACAGAAAGAGTCTGGTTTTGTCTGCTTACTGGTACTGTTATTTTTCCTAGTGATTTTTCTCAGAATGGCTCACTTAAAATTTTTGGCTCAGTGTATTTCTTGATTTCAAATCTGCATAGCTATTAGCCATACGTGCAACATTTTGTTAACTATCCCGTGCTTTTGACTTCAAAGGGATCTGTGGTTTTAGTTCATACTGTGCGGGATGCTCATGTAGGATAGTTGAAGCAGGAATCAGGAATCATGACAGTCTGGAAAAGTAAAGTAACAGAATATTTTGTTATTTAATTCATAAATTGCAGTTCTAGTTAAAAAAAATTGCATTTTACTGTTAGGCTCTTTAAAGTCTCTTTAGATTCTACTGTTAGACTCTTTAGAGTCTATGTATCACAGTTTGCTAATAGTGACAGTAGAACTTTCTTGAATGTAAAAAAAAGGTGAGGTACAGAAACTTCTCTTAAGACAAACACTTTGTCAGCGCTGAAAATGGTAAGGCCAGTGATATTGCAGAAATAAAGTGTCTTTCCTTTCATACCACGCTAGCATGTAGGAGCCTGTAATAAGAAAAATACTGACTTGTGAATCAAAATAATTTGGGAGATGGGGAGTACATGGAGAGATAGTGTGTGCCAGACCAGGTGCTCTAAAAAAGCTATTTTCCAAATACTGTGGTGTGTGATAGTGATTAAGTAGGTTCAGAAGAAAAGAAGTTGTAAGTACCTTCATTCTGGAAGGTACTTGCCCTGGTTCCTGTTTCCAAGTGAAATGCTCTTGTACTGCTCTCCTGTATCAGGAGAGTGCTGTATCAGGAAAATATTGTTATTGCGTCTCTAACCATTAATGTGTTCTATGTATTTTAATACAGCAAGATGAGCAACATCAGTTGTTTGTGGCTTCTTTCTGAATAAATTCAGTAGCTGTTGCTTCCCAGGGCTTTGAACAGCATGGTTTGCATGTGGTGTCTGCTGTATATATAGACAGTTCCAGGGATATTTTTAAACTTGTATCTTTTTTAAAGTGCTTGAACCTGGCTATCTTAAGTTCACTGGAGTACTGCACATCCTGTGTGTTGTACTTTCCTCCTCGCTCCTCAGAATTGTTCTGGGTGTGCATAGACACCGCCTGTCTCACCTCTTGTGGCTTCTACTCTGCAAGCTGGATTTGCAGCCAGCTTCTCTCCTCTGATTTCTGGATCTGCCTCTAGCTCTGGAACAGGAACCAGGACTCAATCTACAAAGCCTCCACTAAATGAAGTTTCCAAAGGGCATCCAAAGATTATGGCCATGGCCAGATATCACCCATAATCCTCTGTGGTCAAGATTCCAGTATCCCAGCAGAGTGAGGAGAGCCATGGACCCCACTCTTGGGTCTCAAAGCTCCATGAAAGAGAAGACTTGTGAGGTTTTAATTTGCTGTACATGAACTGCCATTGGAGCATTTTTAAGGGACTTTAAAAAGAAATTCAAGTTAGTTTTGAAACTCAAATGATGTGGTTTTGGGTTGTTAGCAATGGGTGAGATAAAACACGTAATTCTCTAACATTTTCACTCCCTTTATCCTCTCTGTAGGAGCCCAGCAGACAGGATGTACAATGATCTGGAAATTTCTGTGTTGAGTTCCTTAGAACAGCTGAGTCAGCTCCAGGGTTTCTCATGGCTGTCTGTTTTAGCTGCCTGTTACATAGATGGTGATAGAACTGTGGACTGCCCGTGATGATAAAAACAAATACATACTTGTGGCAATTACACATTGATGTATCTGGAGCTAAGCAGTACTGTTGTTGGCAGGATTACAAGAGCTGGGTTGCTTAGAGATTTAATGTACTCATTGTGGCTGTTGTAGAGTGAGACTGAAAGCTTATAAAACTGAAGGCAATGCATATCAACAGACTAGTTAAACATAGTGTGTATGATGGATACAAATATTTGCGAGCGATGCTGCTCACACAGTAATCATTATTTTTGACCTTTCAGCATGAACTCTGCTGGTTCCCCATCACTTTTTCATGCAGGATAGTCAGCTAGAGAAAATGCTGTCAGACATGACTTCATACAGACACTGACTCCAGTCAGACTTCTGCAGTCTTACTGATTTAAACCAACTCAGTTTTACTGGAGTGATGTAGGGGAGCAAGCCAAATTTTGCTTTCTGTGGTTCTCACGATGTAGGTCATCTAAAAAAATTAAAATGTGGTTTTTCCAACAAGCATCTTTTTTCCCTTCAGTTTCCTTACTGAAGTGGAGTTTGGGTGAATGATTATTGTGTCTGGTAGAGTGACATTTGCTTTAATTACATATTTGTAGGTGGCACTGTCTTTTTTGCCAGGAGACAGGACTAGATCTAAGGATTTTTTCTGTTAATAGTGCAGCCACTGGAACAGAAACAAGACAATGCAATTTGCAGCCACAAAGCTGTTAAAAAACAGATAACTCTAGACATCTACACTCAAAACAAATTTCTCTGTCTCATCAGTGCCTGGCTGGTTTCTAATATAACCAGGCTTTAGTTCTTCTTTTGCTTTGTTTGCAGAGGCTTGTTTGCATGATGCAGATGCAAAGGAAATACCTGTTCAGCTTCACTTTGACATTTCCATTAACATGAGACACAGTATAACTTTGCATCACAAAACCCAATTCAAACCTATGCAGGGCCTGGTTTTACAGTAGAAAGCTTCTGAGACTTACTAGTTAGGAGGGTTCTTAGTGACTGTGAATTGAAGAGAAAATGCACAAATTTGGAGCTTTCACTGAATACTTTTTTCCATGTGTTACTAGTTCTTGCTGAAACCAAACTCAGCCAAAAAGGTGGTGCCCTGATACCAGTTGAAAAGGTTGATACAATCGTGCATGTCAAATCATAATCATGACAAAACCGAAATCCTGACCAACGGACAGCTGACTTAGCAGCATTCTTTACAATGTATTTTCTTCTGACTGTGCTCAGTGGAATGTAAACATAGTCAGAAGGAATACTTTCATATTACTAAAAGCTGTTATTCAATACCTTTAATTTGCATTAATCAGTGTATTTGAAAACCACAAAAAACTTTGACGTCCATCCATTTCTTACTGAACAACTTAGTTAAATTGTTGCAAACCACTATATCCTGTACCTTTTCCAGCATGATTGTCTTATTTTTTTTCCATACTATGGCAACCAGAACTAATAATAAGTAACAACAAAAAGTACAATGAGCAAATTTCAGTTCTTAAAGCCCTCTTTAATAATATGAATGAAAGCTAATCTTGCTCCTCTGATTTTTGACCTGCTGATGTCCCAGCTCTTTCCATCTACTAAAGTCCGTTTCACCTCCAGAAACATAATCTAATATTAAAAAATGTACGTCTGTACATTTTAGGGCCAATCTGATTGCTGTAATAACTTAATTTTCCTGTCTCATGTGTCTTTGTCTTCTGAATTAAAGTGTATGTATGAATATTACACAATAAAGTCAATTTTTCATATTCTTTTGGATAAAGCCTGCAGGGATAACATCTCTGGCATCTACCATAATTCAGATTTTTTTTCTTTTTTCTGAATGTGTGAAGCTTTTCAACATTACTTTTGAAATATACAAACCAGACCTAGCTTTGATTTTTTTTTAATGGTCCTGTCAGAGCCATATAGAGGAGTAATGCTGCTTTCCTGCATTCCTACTTTGAATTCTCTTCATATATTGTATTCATTGATTGCAGCATAGCATTGTGAGTCTGTGGTCTGTTGTTGGTTTGCCTTTTTAGGCTGTTATCTTAAGGATTGTCATTTGTAAGTGGCAGAAATGGCAAAGGTATCCCAAATTTCCTGAACTTAATTATGAAAGAGGGAAAAAACTCAACTTATTTAGCTTTTTAATTAGCTCTTTACATTGCTAAATCTGTCTACATTACTAAGCAAAGCTATTTAATTGATGGTAAGGCATATCAACAGTAATGTAATTTATGATTTCCCTAAGGTTTTTGACAGTTGTCACAGCCAATAAAGAATTGAAGTTCTACAACATCTCCAAAGAGTGAGGAGGTACTGTTTCACAAGAAAAACAACAAGGAGGTTGGTGACAGCCAGCAT
Source organism: Psilopsiagon aymara (assembly GCA_024733675.1). Classification (NCBI taxonomy): domain Eukaryota; kingdom Metazoa; phylum Chordata; class Aves; order Psittaciformes; family Psittacidae; genus Psilopsiagon; species Psilopsiagon aymara. The sequence continues at coordinate 3,349 of JANRGW010050767.1, read as the reverse complement.
GGCTACACTAAGGGGAAATCCTGCCTGACCAATCTGGTGGCCGTCTATGATGGGGCTACAGAACTGATGGACAGGGGTAGAGCAGTTGATGTCATCTACCTGGACTTGTGCAAAGCATTC
>JANRGW010050760.1:0-13111 GCA_024733675.1 Psilopsiagon aymara | reverse complement strand
TTAGGGCTGGGGGGGGGGGGGGGGGGGGAAAGAAGATGACCAACTTCAAAAAGAAGAAATCTTCTTCAAAAAGAAATCCACCAACTTCATAGCTAGATATATAGCCAAAACCCGATCTATAACCTTGCTTGATCAGATTGGCTAGGCTTTATTTTACAGCAAAAGAATGAGACACACAGTTGGCTTCTTTTGGGCAGTAGTTAGTGTCTAAACAACTGATTTGTCTCCGAGTACTTTCTTTTTGTTATCAGCAAGGATTACATTTTGCCTTGTCTTGCGATCTTTTCTTGTCTCTGCATGGTGGTAAATGTATACCTATCTTGATCAGAGCTTATGACTCATTTGTTTTTCTTTCGAAAAGATCTACAAGAGAAGGAGAAATTAAGAACATATACTAGAGCAAAACCAGCCTTTAGATAGTGAACTCATCATCTGTCTGAGACCACAAAATGTGACCAATAATGGTTGGAGCCAGTTGAAATGGGTTCTTCTCTCCATGCCAGCCTACATCTAAAATTCATCACCTTGTGCGACATCTACTACCTCATGTCTTCTATTTATCCAAAATAAAAAGGAATGGACATATAAAAATGCTAATCCAACCCAGTCTTTTAGAATAGAAGCTGGTGTTGCATGGTAGCTTTTAATAACAGAGGTTTGGAATTTAGGTGTAATCTGCCTACCACTGAGTGTTCTGGTACATTCTGGCTGGCAAAGCCAAATGCCTACTTTTAAATCAGTGATGCAAAAGCTTCTGTCTTGAAATTCAGTAGTTACTGGTGGCTGGTAGGGCATGATTTTAACTGAAGTGTCTTAACATCAATACATAAATCTATGGCTAAGGAATCCCACAGCAGCATCAGATACCACTTTCCAATATATGTGCACAGAAACTTTTTCCCTTCTCTTAAAATGCCTTTGATCACAAAATATAGAACAGAACTTTATCATGCTAGCAGTCATTCTCCTGTTACAAAACGATCTCCAGGGTGACACAAATAGGCCTGCAAATAAAAATCAAATCTGAAAATGATGATTTTTAGAGGAAGAATTCATGTACTCCTGATCCAAATTGTCTACCTTTTCTGCTAGATACCCTGTGGCAATAATAATATTGTTTTTCAGGTTGAATTACTGAGTACCAAAACTTGAGGGGAAATTTCTGTAATTTGCTTGTAAAAATAGGAACTGTTCTCTGCGAAGCCCAAAGTTTCAATTTCAGTCAGTTGCAAGCTCTGCAATTTGATATCTTGAGGCTGAAATGTCTTCAGAAGGGGTGAAGTTATGCCTGTGGGTGGGTGACTTGGAGCTCATCTCTCCCAGTCTGTGGACTGACAGACCTGAGTGTATTTTTCCTAACCATCGTTTACTGGATCCTGGCCCTACAGTGTCACTGTGACTGATGAAAAGGTTATGATTTTTCTAGTAAGTGTTCCATTGCTACCGAAGGGTAAGAATCAAGCAATATGAAGCATCGGAAACGACATCTGCTAGAAGGTAACCTCAAGCCAACCAGCAAATCTATCAACATTAAACACTAGAACCCATAAGACCTCTGGGTTTTTTTAATCTGTAAACCAAATTCCTGAGGTTGAAGGAACTGACAAGAGCAGGGGATATTTCAAGCGAGTTTTTTTCTTCTTATGTTAGCATTTGTGGGAGGCATTTTTCAATGTAAAATGTCAGTTTACACCCCCCGAAAAAAGAATGGGGAAAAAGACAAGTGTGTAAAATGTTTGGCATGCAAAACTGAGTGAAAAATCTGGTCAGTATGTCTCCGTCTCCCAAGTTTGCCATCAAAATTATCCTGTGGGTCATTAAGAAGCATTTAATTCATGTATCATAGGACTAGAAGGAGCCAACCATGCAGTTACCAATCCGTCTGGACCCATCTCCTGAGTTTCTCAGCCCGTGGCCCATAGTATATTGGAAGGTATCTACAAAATTGATGGAATAAACAACACAGAGAAAATATATTCACCAAAAATCACAGAAAATAAAATAAACGTAATGGACTTTAAGGTTTTTATGCAATATTTATGCTTTTCTAACATGAAGACATTCCTGATTATGATATACAGAGAGTCTGTGGATGATTCCATCTCCCACAAGTTGTGATAGGTTTTTGCATTAAAAAAGCTTAAGAGACATGATCTTACTCCAGAAACTAAAAGGTTTTCGTTACCATCTAATTGCCTCTATTCACTAAGACTCACTCTGGTAAAAGGTCAAATGCCACGTCTGCAGGTGACTTCTTTCCATATACACTGACATTCTACAACAGTGGATGTTAGCTGACCAATTCCACAAAATAAATCTGTACTGCTAATGCTGCTCACAATGTCATTTGTGTCACCACCATTGCTTTCTGCTGCAGTGCCAGCAGCAAAGGGCATGCTGTGACTGTGATGGTTTGTTGGCCCAAGCTCTAGTATCACACTGTTTGAAAATTAGGGAACAGAATTTATTACTGGAAATGATTTAATCCTGAGAGAGAGCTTCTGATTCATGCACTCAGATGTGGTAGCCAGGCATACCAGTGTAACCCACAGTAGTCATCACAGATGCTGCTGCCAGCAGCAGATCGTGCTTCTATCTTCCCACTTGTTTCTTCTGCTTTAAAGTGAGAGAAATCATGACTATGGCTTGGGGCCAGTTTCTGCTCTGACTCCCCTAATTCCTCATGTATTTGCCTCTGCTTCTTCTTCTGCAAATGTTTTCAATTTTTACCTCTAATTTTACAAAAGCCTGGCCCTCTGCACACTTTCTAATATGATGCTGCCAGACTCTGATGCAGAGATGTTTGGGTTTGCCTCAGTGCCTGAGCTGGTGTAATAAAAAGGGTTCTCAAATAATGAGATGTATCTCTATGCCTTATTTTTCATCCCTGTTTCCTTTTGCTGAAATTGGTTGCACTTGTATAATTTAATACAGTAGGATGTGGCCCATTGTCTCTTTTTTAAGTATACTTAATGAAAATAACCTTCAGTGAAAATATTGTATTTATCCGATAAGCAGTTAAGGGTTGGTACAGTGCAAGTATCAGGGCCTGAAGATGGCCTGTTAATCCTGTGGTTATCTTGCAATTCGAATGATGTGATGTTAGAGGGTTTAGTTTATTTCCTCCCATAAATATTTTAGTAAATTTTCCCGTCTAATCCAAACAAGTAATGTGATATTGACATCTCACTTAGGTGTGTGTGACTGGGGAGCTTTCACTAGTCAGAAATGAACCAGTACATCCTGTAGAGGTTGATGCTTTCAGTATCGGTTTTCCCAGTTGCGTCTCGTGCTTAACAATCTCAGAAGGCATCCCAGTGTTTTAGGGATTATTCCTCTGGATCACTTTCAGAAGACCTGTAATACAGTTGCCGTTTTGGTTGATTGGTCAGTTCTTTAGCAATTCAGTCAGACTTTGCCAATCTTTTCAAGGATTCAAGAAAGCAAGCTAGATCCTGTGATCTATAGACACTGTGTCATGTGTGTCCATTTGGTCCATAGAAGCAGAAGCTGCACTGAGGATTTGGGATAGTCCATCTCGGAACTGGAAAGCTGTCTACTCTGGTAAAGTTGTGAAAAAGCAGTTGTTAATGCATTATCCAGACACTGTGAAAGATCAATATTTATGTTATTCAAGGCAGTCTTCAAAATAAAAAGATATAGCTGAGTCTTAGTCTGACCACTTGTCACTCACCATTCTTCTATATTCTAAATGAATAGCAGCAATGCTGTAATATTATATGTTGTGATTTTTTTATATGTGATCAAAGTTATTTAAGAATGTGAAGTTTTAAGTAGATTGTGAGGCTGAATCTTGCGTTTTGCTCATACTCAATCGCTGTATGAGACACTATATGAGAAACTAACACCAGGAATTTATGCACAAATTTGTTTTGAATATTAGGTCTGAGTCTGTTTAAGGTGAGTATGACAATGTAATTTGTCACATGCATTGCAACCCATAATTGGTTTTGTTTTAAAGAAATGAACAGGCAGTGATGTATATTTCCTTAGTTTTGTTTAAGAGAGGAGTTTAGTGTGTGTATATGTGAAATGGAGCAGGTTCTCTCAACTTGCAGTAATATACTGTCCTACCTACCTACTTAAGATAAATTCTTTTTAAGGTCTGACTCTTTTCTGGGTAAGAGCTTTGTAGGCTTAATGCAGCTCTCCCACATACATCAATTGAATGGGGGTGGTGTGTGAATTAATTAAAAATAAATCTTGTTCTATATTTTATTTTTAATCCTGTTATTTTAGCTTCAGTTCATATCCATTGTAAAGTCGTTGTCTTCATCAGTCTCAATGAGAGGTTTATTAGTGATGTTGTCTTTCTAAGTAGTATATATGTTGTTTTTTTATTTTATGGAACAATAAAGTTACATATATATGTCATTCTTTTATGGATACTTTAGCAAAGTAAAATGTTTGATACAGAATAAAACAGTTCTGTTATGAAGAAAAGTCAGCACCTTCAGCATTTTGAATGCTAGATTTGTGATTTTAGCTTCATTAAAATATTCATCCCATGTTGATTTATGCTCTGCACCCCTCCTTCCCTCCCTGCCTCCCAGACTGTCAAAAAAGCAACTAGAGTTAATGAAATTAATCTAGAGGTTAGTCCTGCTGTGTTCTTCTGCCTAGGTATTAGTAATGTCCCTTGCATCCTTCTGCACTCTTCTGTACTCTTCTCCTTACTGCTCTTGTCAAGGCACATAAGTTTCATTCTTTACTTTGCGTTATTCTCCATTTCAGAATCAGTGAGCTGTATCTACATGTCATGAGTCATAAAGATGTTTCTTCAGTCTGTCTTTCTGCCCTCTGCTGCTTCCCTTAGGTATGCAGTTTTCTTAACTTTGTAATAGAAGGATTTTGGGGGTATAGTTTGAAGCATCTCTTACTCATTCTGCTTAATATTTGGGCATGTGAGGGGGAATAAACCCTCCGCCATGTTGTCAGTCTTCTTTTCTCTGTGAGATTGTCACTGTTATTTTTGTATTGTACTTTATATCTGTTTGTGATAGCTGAGTTTATATTTGGTAAGACTTCAACTTGTTGTATATTGTTGTGTCTGTGTATATTGCTGTGATGAGGTGAAGCTCCCACAACAAAATCTATGGTATTCAGCTTGTTACGAATTTTTTACTAGCTTTTCCCAGCAAGTAGAATATTGTCTCTTTCTGGCTGGAATGACTATTTTTAGATTTAGTTGTTTTCAGCATGGTTTTAGAGCACATTCTTGTGCACGTGCAAAAAAAATAGGGTAAATTCACTTTCAGAGATCACGGTTGAGATCCAGACACTCCCCCACTGAAGCTGATTTAGAGTTGGTCAGAACGGCAGGTGCTTCATGCGTCTGTTCACTTACACTGGTGGGAAGACTTGTGATAAAAACAATTTTGCATCAAAACTAATTAAGTGGCAAAGACATGTAGCAATGGAAAAATGTATTAAATCATATACTTTGAATCTATTTTCTCAGTCTGCTTTTGAGTCGTGAAACCTGTGTTAAATACGAATTGGTGCTCAGATGATTCTTTTTACAGAAGTTCTGCTTAAAATAGAAATGAGTGGGTAGGCATTTTTTACAGAATATGATTTATTCCTCTTTCCCTCCTTCTTCCTACCCTGTTCAACAAAAGTAAGCCCACGGGACAACCACAAGTTTCTACTTTTTGTTTTATTATATAAAAAGATGAATCTTATCAAATACCTATGGGAATGCTAATAATGACATTATTTTGCAGGACAACTTGTCAAACTTACAACCTAGGTTAGTGGACATGGGTAAACTGACGAGCTCTTCCTCTGTCACCTCCACTGGATGCAGACACTTGCGCCTCAGCTGTGGCATATTTCAGAGCTCTGTTCAGCATAGTGTGGGTTTTGGGGTTTGTAGACAATTCAGTTTTTATTTTTGTCTAATCTGCAATATTTGACTTGATCCCTTTACATGGTTAGAGTGAGTAATAATGCCCGGCAGCCAGAAGGAGCTCAGTCCTGCATTACCTCCATGCGTGTTTTGAGAATTTCTTTAGAAAGTGATTTCAAATGTGATAATTAATTTCCAAAGCTTTATATTTTATGTGGTTTTTGCTTTTTTATCTTGGTATAAATGCTTGAGCCCTTCCCCCCACTCTGTTCTATACCATGTCTTTTACATGTATTCAGTTGACTGTCTGAAAGTTAAGCTTTCATTGTCTTAAACTGAGAATATCATACACCTGGGCGGTACCGGAAATGTTCTTACTCTCCTGTCACTCCTTATCTAAGTAACAAGGAAACACAGTCATTTCTTTCTTAGCATGGTTCTGCAAGGGTTATGATTTACTGCTTGTAAATTTCTTGGAAGGTAAAAAAGCCCCACTTTCTATTAATCCTTCCATTTAAAAGCTCTGTAAGCTATAGAAGAATAGTAAATTAATGTTTAGTGTTATCACTGGAATTTTTACAGGAAGATGAAGATGCCCCATGAGGAAATGGTTTCTTTCTGTGTTAGTGGTATTGACACAGCTTTTGGGGTTCAAGTAACTATCACAAGTATTGCCATTTATGGGGAACAAATAGGAAAGTATAGGAATAAACATCAGCAGATGCCTTTTCTGTCAAGTCTGTTTGCTGAGAGGCCATCTATAAAGAACAAAGTAAATCCTAACTCCTGAATATGTCTGCTACTCACTGTGTGCTCAATGCTCTACACACACAAAATTTGTGCATTGCCTCCTCTTTAGATGGGAAAGCATGCAGGTCTAGCAACACAGTGCTGCTCTTGGAAATCTTGGTGGTTAGGAAAAACTTTTCTTAAACTTTCTTAAATGCAGAAAATTTGTTTTGTAGTGTTCTGGAGTGTATCAGAACAACAAAGACTACCAGTGTTTCCAGTAAATGAGGAAATGCATTCCAAGTGGTGAATGATAGCAAAGATGCAAGGACCCCCAGCGGGTTCTGGCACAAGTATTCATGTCATTTAGACAACCTCCTTGTTCGAATTGAAACCCAAAAACGTTCCACCATTTTTGGATTATGACTGCACCTACACTGACTTCTGGGAAGTCTGCCCTCCTGCTGTTAAATCCTTCAAGACCAGAGAAAGGCAACATTGAGTTTGGCTTTTGTTACCTTTGAATTTCTTTCTTTTGCAGTAAATAACTACTTTAACTGTGCATCTGAAAATAGAATAAGTCCTGTAAATGAAAATTTGGTATTTTTAGTATTAAAATTTTAGTTAAATCATTGAGGCTAATTCTTTGACAGTTTTAGTAAATATTAGCTGCGTACTCCAAGGCATCTGTAAGTCCTTTTTCACTGAATTTAAAATCATCTTACAGAAGTCTCTGGGCCCATGAAGCAGCAATTTAGCAGCCCATTTTCAGCTTCCTCCTACTTCCTATATATCTTAGCAACATCAAGCAAGTCCCATGACTGGTTTTTGCAGTAATTTTCCATGATGTCTCCATTGTTGCAAAAAAGTGTGCAAATTTTCTAATCCCTTTATAGCACAGGACTGCAGGATACAACACAAACTGGGTAACAACTGCTTGGCAGCTACTTCAGCCTTGGAGATTTAATCTCTCTCACTAGTACATTGGTTTTTCATATGAAGTCTAAATAAGAACCTAGCTGTGTGTCTGAGTGTAGTTGCAGCCTACCTATACTGCTGGGCTTTCCTTCATCTGTAGTCCACAGCTATTGTAGCTAAATCATGTAAAGACCAACACACTGAAATGTTCAAAACTTGCCACATACAGCGTTCTGTAGGAAATCCTATTAAATACCAGGCTGCTAAAAGACATCTCTTAAACTTAATTACGCACTGTTGGTTTCCTTCTCTCTCCACAGTAGCTTTTAAGGGCTGGCACTACTATAGTAAGTTGTTGACTTTGCTACATCACAGGGGGTTTTTTTCTACATTAATCACATGGCTTTTGAAGGCACAAACCATGGATGATGGAGAAAAGCTGAAACTGGTAAGTCTGCATGTTATGCAGAGTATAAGCATTGTAACATCTGAACTTTCTAAGCTGAACTTGAATTTGGTTTAACATATGAAATTGTGAAATACAGGTTTAGGAGAAGATTGAAGTTTTTGGGAAACCTGCTCCCAGGTGTTAAGCAGGATTATAAACTCATGGTTGTCCCAGTAGGAAAATAAATAGCAGGACTTGTGGTTGACTTGCAATTCACTTGGTGAATTAGGTAAATGCATAGCAATAACTCTGTTATTTGTGTTGTCTGGCTGCAGGAAGACTACTGATGGCAGTGGGTTGGTTTTTGACTGGGTCAAAGAAAAGTAACAGCTAGAACAGTCTAAAAAGCCATTAAATGTTATTTCAATATAAAGCAGTACAAAAATTCACATCTGGGGGAATGAAAAATTCCATATGTATCCAGTTTCAGTTTTTAAGTTCTTTCTTGGGTCTTGTTGACTTTTTGTTGGCTGCGTGAACAAGATGTCTACAGATCATCCTCATGATAGGCTCTAGGCTGTGATCATTTCCACTACTGACATTCCATGACAATAAACTGATTTAATCTCCTCCACAGAATCACAGAATCATTTAGGTTGGAAAAGGCCTTTAAGATCACTAATTCCATCTGTTAACCTAGCACTGCTCTGCCAAGTGCAGAGAGCAGTAAGGTCTTTTCTGTTTATTATTTCCATGTTTTTGAACATACTCATTGCTCTTCCAGAGCCTTCAACCACTCTTAAGTGCTTTTTGCCTTGTAATAAGAGTCTTAACATCATGATTTTCTGTTTCAGTGATTGTTATAAACAAGATCTCTGAAGACAGGCTTAAAAAATAATGCAACAAAGATGATACTCTGAGGAAAATGTTAAGGCATTAGAATGTCAGTGATTTGGTAATAGTCAGGTGGGAGTGCACTCCTACTAACAACTTAGTGACAGTATTGTATTACCCAACTATTGACTTAGTATTAGATTGCTGGGGTTTTCTTTGGAATAATACTTTAGCTTACTGAATTTCATGGGTTAAATTTGTTAACATTTGCATGATGCTACAAGTATCAGATGTTCTATTAATTCTAGGAGTTAAGATTATTATCATGGCTCTTATATTCTTAATTAGGGGATTTGGAACATGAATAAATAATTCCAGCACATGCAAAGACTTCTGTGATGGCAGCAGAACAAGCGCTTTTCATGTAGCATGCAAACAACATGCGAATGGACTTCAGCAAAGTTTTTAATCTTTGACATTTGAGTTAACTAAATTACAGTTACTACTCCATGGCACAGAGAGAAGACTTAATTTAGAAACTGAGTCCCTGTGACTCCAGGTGAGACAGTTTGTAATTCACTGATCCTCAAACAAGGAAAATGATCCCACTGTGGTAAGGGATTTAGCTGGTTATATGTGGCTGAACATTTGTAGTTGTTTGTCTTACAACCATTGCTGAGATTGGAATGTGGCTGAGTTAGTCTTACTGCTATATTTAGTAATTTTTTCCAGCATTTGGGACATCAGTATCTGTAGTGCTCTGCAGTGCACAGAAGCAGCTCAGGTAACTGACAACCAACAGGCTCTGAAATTGTGGTGTGGGAAGGCATGTATTTTAATATAGCTAAGAAGTTTACAGCCATCTTTTCAGGGCAGTTAGCTGATAAATTAAGTTGTATTACTTTATTTACTTACATGCACGAGTAAATAAGGATCTACGCACCCTTGATGGCATTTAAATATAAAATTATGAATTAGCTTATCCAACACCCACTTGAATGACAATGGTTAGGCAAGGAGAAAATTAACATTAACTTCGTGCAACTTTCTTTTCATTACCTGAATCATCTTTCTGCACCTTAAAATGCAGGAGGTGTATATGAGGCTTCTACTGGAACAAAAGAGTTGCCTCAGGAAAATTATAGACCAGTTGAGATGTGTGCTTGTGCTTAAATACGCCACTTGATACATGCAGTAGCTGATGTTGCTACAGTTTCCGTATAAGTTGGCTGTAGTTAAATATGTAAAGTGCTGTATTAGCTTTACCTCAAAGTCACAATTACACTGATGTTTACAGAAGACATGGCAGATAATCTCCTAGCCTTCTGCAGACAAAAAGAAAGCTCCTTTCTACACTGCTCCTTCTTGATCATTTAGTAGCAGCTGGGAACCCAGTGCGCAGAGCAAAAAGCCAGTGCTCAAGGGAAAGTGCATTGTCCTCACTGTTTCCTGTGTTGTTGCATATGCCTTTTTGTGAAGCCTTCTAATGCCTCCCTGTGCAGGCCTTGAACAAAGGGATGTGATAAATTGTAATTCTGCAGAATATTAAAGAGATTCCCATCATCTCTCTTGAGAATGTTGCTGTCAAAAGTTGAACCATCAGATATAAGAGAGTGAGAAACAAATGTGCTAGTCATGGAGCTGTTGTTACTTTTCAATAGCCTTGTCTTTAAGCCTGGTTTGAAAAGGGAGGGACCAATCTCTGTCACACGCAAGTGACTCTGAATCATCAACCATTATGGCCTACTTGCTGGATAAATGTGTTTTACCACCTAAGTGGATCTATTAATCAGCTTCTGGGTACATGTTAGATCTGGCTGTCCATAAGCTAGATGAGATGCTGCTCTTCCAATCTGCAGGGTGTTGACATTTCCATTCTGAAGTGAGAAGAAACTAAGTTTTATATTTTTCATGAGGGTGACTGAATGTGCTTTAAAATAGAAGAAAACCTGGGTATGGAATTTGCAATCTCTAACCAAGCAGAGATTTGAATCTAGATTCCCTTCTCCTAGGTAATGGATCCAGTGACCAACCTATTGGTTATTGTAGTTGTTTGGGTTTTTTTCCCTCTCCATGTTTTAACCTGTCTGCTGGCAGAGAAAGACTTTCTTACAAAAATAACCCAATTTCATCAGAACTAGCATGTGTCTTTGAAAAGTCTTTTTCTTATTGATTCTGTGATACAAACCCTTCTTACTTTATTAAGTTGCCAAGCTGTTCCACTTGGTTTTGCTTTACAAATACAGGCATAAGAAAAGCAAATTACCTCCAGCCCAGTTGTTGACAAGAGAAATGATGGTATCTTTTGCTTAGAAAACCAGACCTAGAGGCTTCTTTCTCCTTTTGAACATGATGGCCTTTTTTTTTTTTTTTTTTCCAATTAATGGTGCTGCTGCACGTCATCCCTTTAATCACTTAATTTTGAATGAGAGAAGGTTAGAGAGTGGATGGGCCAAAAGCAGAACTGCAGTGCAATAAACTGCTTGCTTTTGTCTCTTTCTCCTATTCCTCCCTGAGTACACTGCAATTAGGGCAGGAAAATGTCAGGTCCAGCTGTCATGGAAGCATTATTTGTAAGTATGGTTTTGAAAATGAATATATTATGCTTTTTACAGCTACTGTCAACAACTACCAGGAGAGAACAACTTGTGCAGCTGGCATGGGAATCCAATGTCAAAGCTCAATTTAAGAAACATTCTGCTTTCTTGGGCAACTGTCAGAGGTAACAACTGCATTTGGCCTTGATTTAATCCTGCCTTTCCAAATTCACAGAGAAACAACTGTCTGGTTGGAACACAGGTGGAGAAAATAGATGAGGATGAGTAAATAGCAAAGCAGCAGCACTGTGAGTTGTGTTCATGATGCTGTCATGAGAGGCAGCATGTTCCACTGTGGGGCTTTTCAGCTGATAGGTTGACATTACTTCTCAATCCAGTTGAGAGGACAGTTTGGTAGAAAATGGTTTTCTTGACCCTTGGGATTCTCAGGACTTCAAATGCTTTTGTTTGCTCTGAAAAGGAAATATGAGACATTGAAATGCCTCAAAGAACCAAGCCAAGGAAGTAGAAAGAGTATAGATAAAATTATACCTAAGTGGCTGGGGCACTTAATGAAGATGTAGAAATGCATTTTATCATCTTTCTTAATATTTTAGGTAAAAGTATTAGATTTTCTGTGTGAGAGAGAAGAAAGCGTAGTAACTTTCTAAGTGTTTTGGTAACCTTTTGGTTAGAACAAATTAGTAATCTTTACAAAGTATTTGGTTAAGAGGTCAGAACACATGAACAGCATATACAGGATTATTATTAATATAGATACATGCTTTTTCCATAGTAAATGTGTGTGAGATATAATGTGTTATCTATTTTCAAACAGGATTCTCCAGCTGAGCAAGGTGAGAACCGCTAGCCTTTGGGGTGGGCCATCAGGCTGAGGATAGAAGCTGTGTGGCATGGATTCTTTTCTTAGTGTAGTCAGAGCCCTTTGTGTGCTGATAGTCTTACCAGCACATTTGCTGGATATATTGGATATATATTGTCAGTACTGGCTTCATAATGAATAAATTTCAATTGATAAAAATGGGTCCAAGAGGCAGAGATAGACAATTTTATTAAATTCAGCTGATAACAGAAAGTTTTTCACCTGCTAGCAGGCAGGCAAATTACTGTCATAGGTGATGTGTGAGGAGATTGACAATATACCACTTCAGAGTGGGAAAGGCAGGAAAATAGCCAAAATTACCATTACGGAACAAACTTGTTATATAGTCATGTCATGCTTCCTCTCTGACCCATGGATTTTCAAAAAGAGAATCATTACTCTTATCATGGATTTTTCTGACCTACAGTTCATACTAGAAAGGCATCTCATTAGATTGTTAGCAGTATGTGCTCAAAGCATGGGAAAAATATTGTCAAAAGCACTTCACCTGCCTGCCCTCTCCTTTGAAGTATATCAGGAACTTAACTTCTATTCTAAAAGTAATTATCCTTTTATTATCCTCAAATAATAGCTATCACCATACTAAAGCTTTTCTATTAATTTCTCCTCCTTTATGCACTGGACATTTTTGTTAAAAATACTTTTCATAAGTAGATGCTTAATATATCCTAAACCAAGATATATCCTGCCAAAGTACTAAGTAAATAGTCTTTACTATGAGGGTGATGAGGTGCTGGCACAGGTTGGCTAGAGAAGGTGTGGCTGCCCCATCGCTGGCAGTGTTCAAGGCCAGGTTGGACCTAACCTGTGAATGGTATATTTCTTATTTTGGTTTACTGCAAAGATCTACTTGTTACTGCAACCTTTAGCATTCAACGCTAGTTCTTACTTGCATTTTAATCCCTTGCTCTTTCACAGCTGTGTTGTAC